>JARYGA010021565.1:0-33697 GCA_030545235.1 Helianthus tuberosus
TTTACCAGCGAAATTGACGTCTTTTTAAAGATATCTATAGGTGGCGAATAACGAAATAGGCTGGATAGTGCTTGTCTTAAACTCCATTTTATTGGATTCTACCTTTGGGATATCTCTATACTTCCGCTGTGCAATGTGATAACTGCTATCCTATCATCACGCATAAACCCACCCACCGTGCCCACCAGAATTCGGGGTGTGACAGGTGGCCTGCCCCGTGAAGATCTTGCAATCTGTGCTAGTGCGCTGCCATTGGTGCCACCTGTCGTCCTTTTTTTTATCTACTGGGAGCATCTTCTTGTCGCCAGGTGTTTCCTTCCAGAATCTTCTAGAATCTTCTTGATGTTCTCGTGTGACAAGGCTGCCAGCTTGGAGTTGCGTGATCCCTCTGACACCTATGCATGTGTGATTCGGGAACATAACTTTTCAGAGAAGGAATGAGATAAATAACGGCCTACATGTGTGAACATGGATATGTGAGAGAATATGGAATGTGATAAATTGATTCTGAATGCATTAGAAAGAAATACGTCATCTATTTAACAAGGGGTTGAGGATTAGTCAACCCTACAACTAAGGAAACTACAACAAACATTTGAATTTTAAATAATTTCAATTTTTGGCTCCAACAATATGGGACTCCAATGGGGCATCCTAATAAAACACTTTGCATTAGGGATGTGACCACATTAAAAGTTGTATTAATATTTATGATTTTTAACCCTTCCTTTCAACATTGTGAATTATGTAGAAGGTTTATAGATATGTGTCACGCTAGGATTCGATCTAAAATATCGAGGTGTTACACCGGTAACCAGTACAAAAGGACGCTGAGTTGGAGCGAATAACCATGCGCCATGTCACCTCCAGGCTTGGTCATGGCAGAAGGGACAAAAGGGATATTCCTCCTGGTCGGACAGCTGTCAAACAATGGCTAGCTGGTAATCATATCCCTTTGGTGTTGGGTTTTGTCCTCCACAAAGTAAACAACATGGGTTATGAGGATGCGGGCTATCTTCAATATTCACTAGTGTGCGAGATAACTGAACAAGGAGTTCATGTTGACGTCAAGAAGAATAGTGTTGCAATTGGTCTTTTGTTTCAAATTATTCCTAAGGAGCATATGTTGCAAATAGGAAATCGCGTAACCGCAAAGGAGATGTGGGTTGTTCTCCAAACCCGTAATTTGGGTACGGATCGAAACCGGGAAACAAGACTTAAAATCTTATGGGAGATTTTTAAAATATCAAGTTGTAGGACCAAGGTGTTATGGGTGATTTGATAACTAGTAATAGAAGAAATTAACAAAATCGGTTGATAAATTTCATAACCAGTTGCGTAAATGTTTTATTCGTATGGGAACTTCTATAGAATAGGTTGCAGACTTGAAGACCATCTGTTATGATGATATTGCGGGTCAGGTTAAAATTTATGAAGAAAGGATTAATGATTGGGAGATCCAAATCAAGCAAAATCATATTTTATTTACAAATTCGGGTGAAAAGTGAAGGAAAAGGAGCATAGGTGTGAGCATTGTGGTTGTGGAAACTTGATTCGTGAAGACTATGGGTGTGGTCGAGGTGGATGTCGGGGGTCCAAGAAGAAAGGTCAAGGAGATGGTGGGGAATAATGGCACAAGAGCCACGTGAATTGCTTCGAGTTCTGGTATAACATATAGGCTATCGAAGTGTCCAAATCAATATGTAGGGGGTGTCCAAATAACCAAAGCCTTATTTAATGTTTACTAATTGGAGTACTAGTAAGCCTAAATTATGGGCCATGTTTTCTTATTTGTAGGGATAGTTAACGTCAATCTTAATCACGTTCACTTAGTGGAGCTTAGGTCGTAGATTAGTATATTATTCCTGCAACACTTTTTAGTTGTAATCGTAACTTTCTCTTCTGCTGGTTTTGAATTCAATCAATGAAAAGAATCGGTCGAGTGAAAGGTTTTGCTCAACCTGCTATGTTTTCTTCTTGTTTATTATTTGCGATCAAGGCATACACACCAACAGACTACACCTTTGCTGTTAGGTTATTCTTGATGTTATGAGTCGTGTACGGGTCAAGTCGGGTTACGAGGCTAGAAATGGGTCGAGAACGAATCAGAAAATGGGTAATCCAGTAGTGATAATGGATCACCTGTGAAGACTTAGTCTTATGTTGACCAAGTACGTTGGAGGTGGATGTCATGGGTTGTTTCTATAAAACAGGAGCTCGTGGTTTTTCTATACATGTGTTTATTTAGTTGTTTTCTTTAAAAATAAAATTTGTATATATGCTTTTAATTCACCCCTTGAAATCATCTTCTTTAGTGAGAAATACAACAGAAAGAGTACGTAAAATTGAGTGTGTTGTGTGTGTTTTTGGGCCTAAATCAACATTTGGTATCAGAGCAAGGGTCGAGAAACGAGAGCGCCGGTGTTTACCGGTTTGAAAATCGTCTTGGGAGAACGGGGAACACTCACTTTTAACATGCATGACTGAGAACGTAGAGATTGTTGTTGAAGTGTAGAAGAAAAAGAATGAAGGTTAAGTGAGCCTGGAAAGATGAGAAGGTACTGTGTGAACCAAACATGGTTCTAAGTGAGCTCGAAATCAAGATTTGACAGGAGTTCTGAGTGAACCGATCGGTTCTGAGTGAGCCAGCAGAAAATGAGGAAGAAGATAATCTGTGTGATCAAACGTACCTGCTCTCTGTGTTGCAGTCGTGAGAAAGGAGGACGAGATCTTTGTGATCAAGAAAAAAAAAGAGAGTCTGTGTGATTCAAGTATCTGTGTGAGATGTTTAAAGAGATCTGTTTGATCGGAAAATAAAAAAATATGCGAGAATTGATAAGCGGTGAAGTGGGGATCTGTGTGATCGAAGAAATCTATGTGAAGGTGTGTGACGAATAGAACCTGCGTTGGTTCAGCGATTCGAGTAGAGAAGACCTATATGGTTTAAAGAAGATAAAAAAGGAGCAGATGTGTGCGAGCAATCTGTGTGAAACCGATCGAAATCCTAAGTGGGGCTGTGTGATTCGATCAAGGAGGACGAACTGTATGATCCAGCTAAGTCAGGTTTGTGAGATCAGAAATCGTGTTTGTGTTATTTGGGTGGCCTGAAGAGAAGAAGCTAACTACAACCGATCAAGCAACTGAGTTATGTGTGAATGTAGGATAAATTAATGGGAAAATTACCAAAATGGCCAAAGATTAAAATGACTTGCGAAAATAGCCAGCTCATGTCCCTTGGGAACGGGGCATTATGTGTGGGATGAGTCTTTTAAGCATGGGATGAGTCTTTGAAGCATGGGATGAGTCTTTCAAGCGACGCATCATGCACTGGATACGTCCGGAGAATTTCAGAAGCGTCCGACGAGTTGTAGGTTTCCGGCGATGAAATCTGAAGACATTGTTAAACAAGAAAACGAAGAACTAGAACAATGGAAGAGAATTATCATTACTACAAGATGATCTCTTCAACTGGAAGTTCAAGATTACCGAACGTAAGCCACCGCCGGAAGTCACTAACGCCTTCAGTTCCTATACTGTCACACCCCGATATTTCCACGTATTACCGGTGGGCCCGATGGGGAGTATCGTGACGTAGTTGATATCATCATAGTCAAATAATAACAGTTTAATGCACAGCGGAAGTCTAGAATGAAAATAATAATACAAACCAAAATGGAAAGTATAATTAAATATTATACAAGCGGTTGTATGTGGATCCACAGGCGGATCTAAAACATAAATTAAAATATTGTTCGACAGACTTTAAGTATTAAGAGCTTGCAAGACTCTTTAACTAATACTCTGGAGCTTCCAGCCCATTTCGCGTAGTACCTGCACTTAATCTTTTTGAAAAATTACGTTAGTTTACACTGGTAAATACAATTAACTGACTCTTTTGAAAAGTGTTTATAAAAATTGGTTTGGATGCACAAGGCATAAAATCTTTTATAACTTGGGACAATTATATAAAATAATCTTGTATACAAATTTACATGTTTGTCGTACGTTCAGGGCCCGGAATAGAAGAGTCGGGACAAGATTAATAGACACACCACTAGTATAAGCCCACAAGAAGTTTCCTCACGAGTGAGATACCGTTTTACATACGCAACTGTCAGGTGTATGCCTACACCCCGTGTTTAAGTCTTGGCCATTTCAAATGAATGAGCCGAGGATATCCAGGACACGGTCATATTAACCCCCAAATGCTTTGTATCAAACAAAATATATTAAAACGGGTTATCTCAATGATTTAACCACTAATCGATTAAATATTCAATACCCGACCAAGCGGTAATAATTTACCATATCCCAAGCCCGTATAAGGGAAAATAAGTTAAAAGTATTTACCTGAGCTAAAAATGTAAATTATACTCAGCCGTATTGTAGGATCGGTTTGTGACCCAAACGAGTCAATCAGAAGAGCTCTTGTCTGTTTCAGAGGCGGAAACTAAGAAACAGACTTGGAAAACAGCTTGTTTCACTATTAATCGTCTTGTTTTATTGATATCACAGCTTCACAGATCAAACGACGCGTCGGCAGCACTTCGGTACCGGAAACAAGAACATTACAAATGATTCCGCTTGGGTGGCTATATAAAGAGATGTAATTCCGTTTGAATGTGGCAGTGTGTCAGTTTAAGCGGAATTAACTATGTTAATTTCGCTTGAAACTGCGCATGCCTCTTTCAAGCGGAATTACATGCTTCAAGCGGAATTAGCTCAAAACACCCTAAAACCTCCTATTTTCTCGTACAACACGCCCTGATCTAACAATTCTAATAGTAGACTCGATACAAGACGAAGTCGACAGACGTATGCACCAACAGACTCCCCCTCGGATGTTGACGAGTCTTAAGTGTCGAGTCTTCAACGTCTTCAGTCTTTATCAGTCTATGGGCTTCCAGAATCACAATCTGACTCTTGCCCATAATCGAATTCCTGGCTCTATTCTTCTACACTTCTTACCCTCGGATGTTGATCTACTAGCAGACTCCCCCTTGAATTGTGCTGGGATCGTAGTTTGGCTCACATCCTCCTCAGGTATTTACAGATTCAAGAATCGCAACCTGACACACCTGCATATTCTCTACCCAAAACATAAGTTTCATAAAAGATAAGATATAACAATTTTAGAAACCCTGATAACCACTTGTAGACACAAACTTAACACATCATTTTCAAGTATCAATCAATAATGATATAACAATTAAAATTTCTGATGAACCACTTGCATGTATATCAATTTTCATTTCAATCATCTTCAAACAAACTTTCCCAAACCTGTTCGTCATGTTTAGCACTCGGAATTTTGAAACATCAGTTTTTCAACATCAGTTGTCTAAAATCTTTTTGATTTTTTCAAAATTTATGCTAAAACACTCCGAAAATCTTTTTGGATTTTTGAAAATAACAAAAATGAAATGCAGTAAAGAAATATTTACATATAATATTTTTGTGAGTTTGTGTAAGAGGATCATATCAGTATTTGAGACAAATCACCAACACCGTTAAGCTTTAAACATTTTAAGTTCTAAACGATTCACTTAGATTGTCAGTATACTGATCCATTTAAATTTTCACACAAATTTCAACTGTTTCGAGATACGAGATTAATGTCTTAAGTACTTAAACTTATTCGCGTGTCCCACCTCAGAATATACTCCCGTATCCAGATCCCAATATTCAGTCTTACAGGTGAGTATACCTAGATGATATCTGTAAGGGATTAATTGCGAGGCCGTGAGAGCTCAGGTCAGAACTTCTGTTCAGCAGAGAAATGACGGCTCGTCTTTAGGTGGGTCCCCTTTAGAGGATATTTTTTACAACAACACATGATTTTCATTTTGCAATGTTTTATCATTTTTTATGCTGAGGGTAGGCTATATTTCAAGCAAGCGTAAAGTATTCTCCGGGGACTAGGCCATTACTTCCGCAAAATCAGAAGTCCCGGGATAATACCCCAGATATCACTAAGCGTAAAGACCTAGTATCTCGGAAAGAGGGGTCTTTCAAACAAGATTTCGGGGGTTGCCCATATATCCGAGAGATGTTACCCATGATATAAGCAAGTTTGAATTTAGGTTTATATCTCGTCACAATCTACTAAATGTGCAAAAACCTACTGGCACGTCATCAGTGAGACCGTTTATCACTTTTTAACTTTCCATTTCTTTAGCATGCTGCAATCGTCCACTGATGTACTATCATTTCCTCTTTTTTATAACAAAACTCATTTTTGATTTTATCATGTTTTTGACCATTTTCAAATTTTCTAATGTTTTTGGATTTTCTGAAATTTCTACTCCCCCTAAAATGCAAACACATTTAAGGAAATTTGAAAACAAACTATACAAGTAAATTGACAACTGTTGTGAATCACTTCAATTCGCCATCCACTTGGCATAAACAATCAGAACTCCCCCTTTCAACAAACTATTTTCCCATTGTGATTTCAAAACACTTAAGTTTGTTTTAATCAAATGGTTTTTCCGGAAAATAAGTTTCGTAGGGGATAAACTCATCACTTTGTTTCTTTCCTCTTTTTAATGAAATGAACCCCATATATTCTTTAACCACTTGTAAGATTTAACAATTTTAGAATTTCCCAACAATATCTCATGTAGAAAATCAAGTACAACTTAATGTCCCTGATTTACCACTTGTAAGGCGAAATCACTTTCGTGAATTTCTCAAGAAAGATTCCGATTCCTGCTCCACTCTTACCAACCTGGGAGCTCCGGCAAGTCAGGATTTCAGTTAGTGAAAACTTTCCCCCAAGCCTGACCAGCCTAGGGAGATTCTGGTACACACCTATCCCACCAACATTTTGATTTGTAAAATTCTTTTGCACTTTTAACTTTCCCATCAACCATCTTCCCGAAAATATGTTTAACTTTACCATTAAACGCCTTTTCAGCATCAAAATCTTTCTTCTCATTTCAAAGTTAGAAGACACTCCCTGTTTTGAATAAGTGGACTCTTGGCAGTTCCAAGCAATGCGTCCAGCTTTTTGACACTTAAAGCAGGTTCTTCTATCAACTCTCGGAGCAAATTTCTTTACATTCTTCTTTACTTCAGCAAGAAACTCTTGATTGGATTGTTTCCAGAATGATTTCTTCTGCTCTTCTTCAGAACTTCCTCCTGAAACAAATTTTGTTTTTGGTTTATAATTTTTCTCATTTTTATAATTTTCTGAAGAACTAAAACCAAGACCTTGCTTTTTGAAATTACCGTTGTGGTTTGGTTTCTTTCGATAACAAGAACCAGAACCCTAACCCTTTTTCTTGTTCAATCTCTGTTGAACTCTTAGTGTACTTTTTAGGTTTTTCATGAAGATTTAAATCTTTTATTTCAGAAATATTAATTTCTGTTAATTTGAAAACCTGTTTGATCATTTCAGTTTTGACACTTCTTATTGGAAATTCCTCATCAGAATATAATTTGTCTGAATCATCCAAAGTATATGCCACTTTGATTGGTCCGTCATTCAAATTAGATTTCGATAACAGGAATTCTTTATTGTAAACCCGTTTAACCGGTGAACTCGGACTCTTTTCTGACGAACTCGGACTTTCAGATTAAGACTCCGGTTTTGACTCTTCATCCATATCTAACACATGATCGACCACTTTCTTTAACAACTCAGACTCATGATCAGTGTCAGACGCTGTGAATGTGACATCAATATTGTCTGGTAATTCATCAATGATTTCAGACTTTAACTTGATGTTGACTGCCTTTTTTAAACGCTCCTCGTTAGGATTCCTGGGAGAATAACTCTCATAGATTGGAGGCGGACACTTGTTATACTTGACACTTTGTGTCTTACCAGCATCAGTGTCTTCTGTCTCTTTATCTTTAAACGCTTCAAGACCTGCAACAGTAGGATAAACACGATCAATCAAATAATCACAAGTAATATAACTCAACAGTAATCGTTTAATCCTTTCACTCTCAATCTTTTCAAGTTCTAAATCCTGTTTCAACTTAGCACAGTCTTCAATATACTCATTGATGATCTTCTATTTCATCATTAATGTTGAGCTCATTTTTGTCATTGCATTTTCAATTTCTGAATTCGTCTTTTTCAGACTATCAACTGTTTTGTTCAGCACATCATATGATTCCTTCACGTACTTCACATCAGCACATCATATGATTCCTTCACGTACTTCACATCAGACAGTAAATCTTCTTTAATTTTCTCAAATTCAGCAATCTTCTTATCTTTCTCCTCACAAGTTTTGCAAGATTCTCAACACTTCAAACATGGTTTTTCAACTTCAACCACTTTTTCAATTATCTTTTCAACCTCAACAGCCTTTTCAACTTCAACAAGTTTTTCTACCTCGACAATTTTTTCTATTTCGACAATTTTCTCTACTTCGACAAGTTTCTCAACTTCGATTATTTTTTCAACTTTAACTATTTTCTCCACCACTTTCTCCACCTCAACAATCTTATCTACAATTTTCTCAGTTACTGCTTCCACATTTGTTTCTCCAGCTTCTGTCTTTGCCTTTTCATCAACTAGCATTCTTGCTGCTTCCAGCTCTCTCCTCAATCTGGCAATCTTCTTCTGGTTCAGCATCTCCATTTTATCTAAAAAAAAAAAATTAAAGCTGTCAGGATCTATGCCTTTTCTAGCTTTGTTAAGATATTCTTCCTCATCATCAGTATCCATATCGCTTCCAAGATGTGGAAAAATCGGGATTCTTTTCTGATTAGCCTCATCTTCACCCAAAATTCTAGCAACAAAACCTGAACCTGGTGGAATGTATTTATCCCAGCTAAAACCTTCAGCAACAAATTCATCATCTTGATCAATGATACCAAAATAAGCTTTCTTATTTGCATCTTCGATCATTTTACCATGAGCAGTTTTTATCCTTTTGTTGAGGTTGTTGATTGATGTGCTCGAAACGGGTCAACTAAAACAACTAAATTTACCCTAAATCTAGACTCTCTAAGTTTTAAATTTATAAACTAAGACTCGACCTAAAACCCTAAATCACACAACCGGCAAGTGTATCGATCGATGAAGTATAGCCTAAGGAAGTCCGAGTATCGAACCCAAGAGACTCTACTGAATACGCTAATGACTCTATCTAGACTCAAACTGACACGACTTAACTATTTGTTTATTAGGGGGGGGGGGGTTTCTAAAAAATCCTAAGAAAATGCAAAAGAAACGACTAAACTAGATTAACTAAGTAACTAACACGAATTTGCACGAAGACTTTGACCAGTGGGGAATGAAGACTACCTAGGCTAGACGCAAGCTAAACTCAGAATGGATCTCTATCTGATAATGTTGTGGTGTGGAACCGGGATCTTAAAATGCTAAACCTATTAAGACACCACTAAGCCCCTCGAACACTCTCAAGGCGATTCTTGTGGCACTACCTAGGCTGTTACGTTTACCGGTTTGCTAGATTTATTTTCCGTCCTCTAGTTTCTTGAAAGTGCTTATGTAAGACGCTCTACTTTGCCGCGCGAACGTCTAAAGCGACAATGGGTTCTAATCTTAGTTTAATAAGCTATGGAATGTTAAGGACTTATAAACAAACCTAGACCTATTAATATCCTCGAGCCTTTCCGCGACGAGTCTAGCAGCACCCTTGATTTTATTAGATTACCGAATATTACTTCTAAGGTTACTTCACGTGATTTTCACCCTAAAAGATTAATGACCTATTATGTGATATAGACAGTCACCTAAATCAAGAACCCTAGCCCGAAACTATTCCGTGATAAAGACCGTCACCAAGATTCGAACGAAGCAACAAACAATAATAAAATAATCACAAGCACACATACGCACCAAGTTAGAAATCCAAAGCTTTTACAATACAAGAAAGATCCACAACCACGCTAAAATCAAATAAAGATCCAAACTTTGTTAAACATTCATCATAGCCTAGGTAGTAAAGGTTTCTAGCCGATAATCATATTTGAAAACAAGTCACAAATCATAATCAAATCTGAATTCATCATCAAACAATCAAAAACAAACGACAAACGAAGAGACAAGATTAAAGAACCCGTAAACTTCGATCCCGAATGCTCCCGAACGATCTCAGATGATTCTATCGGTTCCAAGCCTTCAAACGCCTCTAATCAGCCCTCCAAGTCGTCCAAAGATCGTCCAAATTCGTAATGCTGATGTTCGTCCTTCTGATGTCGTCTGTTGTTGTTCGGCTGATGTTCTTTATATATATTGTAAGAGTAGCCGCCTCCTCTACGTGTGTCCCAAGATTGAATTTTATATTCTATTCCGATCCAGAATGTGCGTCCCCCAATTGAATTCATATGGCCCAAATCCATCATTTACGTGAACTGCTGCTGGGCTACAAGGTGTTTCACGGCCCAATGATTTCTTGCAAATCATTCTCTCAAATTTCAGCGAATAATATATATCTGGCCATCTTTAATTCGTCCAACCCTCTGTGGTTGTTGATATTATCTCCTCAGGGTCGGTTAATGTAATTGTAATATGAGCTTTATATTTGTTTAATAGGCCCACACATGTTTTAACTAATTCTGATGGTGGCTACCAAGTCTTTCACGGCACCAAGACAATAATATATGGTATTATGGTTTAATACTATAGATCTAGTGGGCTCGGCCCACTCACGGAAAATAGCGACAATTTTTACTCCGGTCACTGGCATTCTACTCTGGCCAACTAGCAGGTCATTTCCATATTACTCGTTTTCGCTCCATTTGCATCAGAACCTGCCAAAACACGATATAATATACTAAAATACTAAAACTAAAAATAATAGATAAAAACTATACAAAAATTATACAATTTACACGGGACAAATATGTGTATTTTACCCTACATCATTGATCAATCTGATGAAAAATTGATTTCTGATAATAATTGTTCTTTTCTTGATTCCCGGTTGCTTCTTTATTTGTACATTCTCTCTTAAAATGACCCTTTCCTTTACACCGAAAACATGTAACTTTTGATTTGTCAAAACCCAACGGAGAAGTAGCCATTCCTCGAAACTCATCTCTACCAGTAATTTGTTGAAACTTTTCTGCCCTCCTACAAGCACTAGCCAAACACCACTTCACATCCATCAACTCAAGTTCCTCTGCATCAATCTGGTCATAATCTTCTTTTGTAAGCATCGGATTTCCAATCTTGCCAGCAATCAAACCTTCATAAGATTCCAACATAGCAACGAGTGATGCCATGTGTTGCTTGGCTATTTCTGGAGACAAATTCTGACCATTTTGAATGTTCAAAGTGACGTTGCATTGAAGATTTGTTGAATTCTGTCGTTGAGAACTTGATGTTGTATGATTCGGATCAAAGCTTGAATATGAAGATGAAGATCCACCACTCTGTGTCACATTACTACCCTTTGTTCCAGACGAACTGTCAGCACTAAAACCAGTTTGGATCTTTGGGCTAGGGCTGGGGGTAGTCTCAAACTTGTTCCCTCTGTAATACAAATTGACATCTTGTTGAACATTTGGATTCGTCATGATAGCAGTTTTCTGAATATCCAATTCCTGCTCTTCAATTTTCTGAATGAACTGTGCCAAATTCATACTCTCAGACTTCCTCATGTGTTTCACAATCATCAAATAAGTTCCCCACTTATGCTGTGGTAGTGCTTCAGCTAGTTTATCGACCCACTCATCATCATCTTTCTCAATGTCCAATCTCTTCATTTCCAATACCAGATGACAATATCTATCAATGGTCTGCTTTATTGTTTCATGGTCGAAAGCTGTAAACATATCAAATGATTTCTTCAATAACGCCTTTTTGTTTTTGATCATATCTGCGCTTCCTTTGAATTTCTGAATCAATGCTTCCCAAATTGATCTAGCCGTACCATTATGTTGGAGCAAAACAAAGATATCTTCTTTAATCGCTTGTTGAAGAATACTGATCATCATTTTCTCACTTGTAAATTTCAATTTGTCACCCTCTGAATAGTCACAAATAGCTTTTTCAATCCCACGTTCATTCTTTGGTTTCTCATAATCTTTCGACAATGAACACCAAGCGTCAAATTTATAAGCTTGCACCCAGTTTTCAAAATGATTTTTCCATCCTTGAAAATCTTCAATGTACATGAGCTTTGGTGGTTTTTGATAAGTTCCTGTTTCATTCTCATTGTACACAGTTTCGGCAGCAGTAACAGGTGCAATCGGGGTAGCAAAGGCATTGTAGAATTCCTCGTCCATGTTTCGGAATTTTTTTTCACAAAAACACAATTTTCAAACGGAATTATGTAAACTTTTCAAGCGGAATAACGATTTCAAGCGGAATCAACCTGCTAATTCCGTATGAAATATTGCTGACATCATCATTTTCGATCTGTTTTTCAAACGGAATTAAGTATTTTACCAGTTTTAGATCGAATTAGAGTCCAATTTTCTCAAGGATTCATTAAAACACTGTTTCGCATTTAATATGTGAAATTCAGGACATTTTGACCGTGAAAACTAGTTCAATTTCGAAAAGAATGTGTAGAAGTCAGAAATAACAGCTGTTTTGTCAAGAACTCTTCTTCCTGAGCTCTGATACCACTTGTAGGATCGGTTTGTGACCCAAACGAGTCAATCAGAAGATCTCTTGTCTGTTTCAGAGGCGGAAACTAAGAAACAGACTTGGAAAACAACTTGTTTCACTATTAATCGTCTTGTTTTATTGATATCACAGCTTTACAGATCAAACGACGCGTCGTGTAACACCTGTGCCTTCACGGCCATCAAACAAATACCAAACCAATGAAATATTATATTTCATACTTGGGATTTGTAAAAATATGTGTATCGTTTACACATATCAACTCTTGTTCAATTTCAGGCTTTAAATCGCTTTCTGGAAGGTTATATGCGCACCGATGCGTAAATATAACCAGTTTAATGCAACAAACACTCCGGAATAGTGACGTAGGCTTAACATACCTTAAATAACCTTTACATAACTTAGATATAAGTTTTGGAAGGTTTGGTGTGATGAAATCAAAGTTTAATCGCTTACAGGGACTAAAGTTGACAAACTGCGAAAGTATGCCAATTTGAACTGTAACAGACCTTCCGGAACATGACCATAAGTTAAACATACCATAAATATCCTTTACATAGCTTAGAAATAGGCTTTGAGGTGTTCGGTATGCTAAAATAAACTTTTGTGTCATTCAGGGACTAAAAGCGTCAAAAAGTGCACAAGTTTGCATTTTCGCGCATAACTTACGTTCTGAATACATTCGGACATCCAAAATTTTATGTAAGCATGACTACATTATATTTTAGTGTTCGCCATAAGAAAAATCCATTCGTCGCGTCATTTGGATCGTTTTTCGCGCTTATGCGCATTCCGTCGTAATTAAGCGAACATCGCGTTCGTACGGCTAAACGAACCGACATCCGAGATATTTTTGAACACATTTTAAGTTCCCTATACTTTAACTTCATTTTAGAGCTTTGAAATGGGGTTAACGGGCCTTAAACGTGTCAAAAATGGCCTAAATACAGTTCAGGGACCAAAACTGTAATTCTGCCAAAGTAAGCTTACGGACCTCAACCTTGGCAGCTTTGAGGTCCGTAAAGCAACCTGCAGAACAGATCAGACTTAACAGTCAGCATGTTCCAGCTGTTTAAACCTTAACCACAAGCTCCCAATCTGCACATTAAGCTCATTTGGACCCATTTTTAGTTACCACAACAATTGGACAAGTGTAGGGCCTTGATCGTTTCCCCTTTTCCAAGAAACGATCTCAACGGTGGACCAAATACTATAAATACCCCACCCCCATATGCTTTAAAACCACTAGAATTCTGATTTTAGGAACTCTAAGTTGAAACCATTGTTTCATACCTGAGATTCTTGAATCGGGATTAGCATTCGGGGACCCTGGGTAAGTATTCTTTCGTTCTTTTCCTTATTTTTACTGCTTTTCGTCAAACTTTGTTTGACTTTCAGCGTTGACCAGTAATGGTCAATGCGAAGTTCATTTGAACTTCGCAACGTGAGTGTAATCACGTTGGTCATAGTCCTTTGGGACTATGCCCACTGATTACCACGTTGTCTAGGGTCGTAGGGTAGGCGATCTAATAAATCGCCTATACCTTCGAACCCGACCCAGTTTGGTCGATCATTAGGATCCGACCAAACACATTAGGTGACCATAGTAGGTGGGGAATAACCTTCCGAGGTTATACCCTATGGTCACATCGTTTAAGTAGTTGTATGATAGGTAGTTTATATGCCTTAGGTAAATTACCAGAATACCCTTTTCATGTATAATTGGTAATTAAGCATATGTAACCTAAACCTTTGTCACGTAACTGATTATGTAATATGTTTAGGCATATAACACTTGTCATAGGGCTAGTTAGGCGGTCCGAACGCGTTTCACGCGCACGACACGTTAAAGTAACGTATGTTACCTTAATGGGTCGCGATGGGTCGATAATACTTAGGTTAAGTTTCATTTAGTATGTAGGCTTTGTTAAACCATATCATATGAGTTCCTACACTCATTTGGTTTACAAACCCTCCTGCTACCCAGTCTTCCGATTTAGGTCCGGGTTAATTATGTAGTTACCTATATTAGGTACCGTTTGATTTCCGGGACTCCTCTAGCTTACTTGGTAGTTGTTCAAGACTCCTAAGCACTCCCAGGCGAGTACATTCTTCCCCTATTTTACTGTTTTCAATTGTTTTGGGGTGACTCATATGTGCTAAATGTTTTCGATGTTATAACGATGGTTTCAAAAAAACGATTAAGGCGATTTATACAAAACTAATAACGATTTCATAAAGTGAACAAACTTGTTGGTTGTAGTTACATAACAAATGACATTCATTAGCAATGATCAAGCCGACCAGTATTAGGTTATGGTACCATAGGATCTGACAAATCCCGTTAGTTACTACACCCGTAGTTATGTGTGGGTGTTGTGGGTAGCGACTGAATCTGTAATTGTTAATTTACTCTTTGGTAAGGGTTTATTAATGCGAATTGTTAATTTACTCTTTGGTAAGGGTTTATTAATGCGAATTGTTAATCTATCCTTTGGTAAGGGTTTATTAATGCGAATTGTTAATCTATCCTTTGGTAAGGGTTTATTAATGCGAGTCAAGAAGGTTTGAATGTTATTAGCGAGACGACCATTTAAGTAGTTTCACGACCTAAAACGAATTTAACGATTGTGTAAACGATTGGTTTTCACACGATGTTTTAACGATTGGGTAAACGATTGGTTTTCACACGATGGTTTAACGATTGGGTAAACATTTGTACATGATTGACATTTGATCATGTATTTCCCACAAAACATAACTTTGATTTAAACCAAGTTTTTACTTCAATACTTTGTTTTTGTGCATATGGTTTAGTTGAGACATTTCACTTGCCATACATGGATATTTGACATAGACATTTGACATGGATATTTGACATAGACATTTTACATTGTTTGGTTTGGTTTGATTAAGTGATTAAGTAACGATGCGTGTGTAATATGATACAAGCATGGTGGATACGCCGCTGGTACTTCCTATATATAAGTGTTTGTATGGTATTACATATTGTAGCGTTATTTGAATCATTTCAGTTTGAGACATAGAACATTTTATACGAGTAACATACTTTTCACAAGACATTTATTTACAAACAACTTATCTTATACAAACTCATTTAACATGGTTATTCATTTAATCATGCATTATTCTCTTACTTATACATATCACCTGAATTTATCATTGTTTTTCAAATAATGTACTAAAACAAATGTTTTTGGGTTAAGAGTCATGGCTACGAGGTTTTGCAAATTATAACTCGCTTGATTTGAGTTGGTTAATTAAGTTGCAATATTATACTCTTTTCAAAACAAGATTTTTAAATAAAGTATTGCAACGTCTAAACTAGCCATGATTTCGACACTCCTACAAAACCTATGTACTCGCCAGCATTTCTTTGCTGACCTCGTTTTCACATATGTTTCAGGTATTGTTGAATGATATCGATTGATAAGATGCATGCTCACATAGGACTGGACAAGGCCTTAGTGACTCAATAACAATGATAGACTATGTTTAAATAGTGTAATTAGATTTCCAGACGATGTAATTACTCAATGTTTAATAAAACGAAACACTTTTGATATCCATGGTTATGAAACATTAATTCTGTTGCAACACGCCCCGATGTTTCCGCCGCGATTTGTTGTTTTACGCGGTCGGGGTGTGACAGAAAAGATGGTATCAGAGCCAATGGTTATAGGGAATTAGGTTATTAGTAATTAGTAATGCTTTGACCTAGTCTATAACCTTTCTAGGACCCTAACGCGAGTTTACTTGCGTTTAGTCATAAAACAATACCGTCACCTATCCTTAGGCGACGACCACAACAAGAACATAAATTTCAAAACCGCTTTGAAAACTAATCATCTGTTCTAGGATGATTGATTTCTAGGTTTTGAACCCTCTGTTATATGGTTTTGAACCCCTTTGAATTTTCAAATTCTCGTCATGGTTTTGGGTTTTAAATAATGTGAACACGTGCAAACTGGAAGGGTGAATGCCTGTATTCTGGGTTTTCTGTCTAGGCAAGCACTTCGTATACATCTCATCAGACGCGAGACCAGTTGTGCTTACCTGGGAATTCTTGGGATGAGTGTTCACTTATAGGCGAGCATGTCTTCGCGATACATTATTTTGACCCATTTACTTTGATTAGTCACTGTGTGTCGTTTGTTTACCTTGTGGTAACAAACAAATGACCACTACCCTTGCTTTCATCAGATTTGTTTCATCTTATTCTTTTCGTCTAAATTCTCTCACTCGTTTCCTTTCATGTTTCCTCTTTTAGACAATGCCTCCTCGACACGAAAACCAGATAGAGACTGCCGAGCTGGCAGAAATTATTGCGCAGCAAATGGCTGCTCAATTCCCAAACCTCTTTGCTCAATGGATCCAAGCCTATAACAACAACAATGTTCCATGCAAATACAAGGATTTTAACCAGGCTAAACCACTCAAGTTTAGTGGTTCTGAGGGAGCGACTGGGCTTCTTCAGTGGTTTGAAAGCATAGAGAATACTTTTCGCCACGTGCAGTGTCTTGACAATCGCAAGGTCGAGTTTGCTTCGAGCGTATTTCAGAAGAGGGCTTTGACATGGTGGAACGGGGTTATGAGAGATAGGGGTGCTGAGATTGCCTTGGCACAGACATGGGCTGAACTAAGAGCTCTTATGATGAGGGAATTCTGTCCTCGTCATGAGCAGCGAGCCTTAGAGAAGGAATTTGATGATTTGAAGCAGGATAGTGGTGAGCACAGGGCTTATACTGATAGGTTTGAGGAGCTGAGTCTGCTTTGCCCGACAATGGTTACCCCACTTGACATAGCTATCGAAAGGTACATCGACGGCCTACCTGACTCGGTACAAGACATCCTTACTGGTAGTAACCCTGCCACACTCCGTCAGGCGATCGAGTTATCAGCGACATTGACTGAGTCGCAGATTCGGAAGAACAAGTTACACAGGAAGGGTGACAAGGGCAAGAAACAGACAGCTGACATGGAGGATAGCAAGAAAGGTCAAAACAAGAAGGGTAAGGAAGGTGAGACGTCAAAGAAATCAAGAAAGCGAAAGGATGTTCAGAACTTTGCTGTTACAGCACAGACTGCTCAGAACCCGCGGAACCAACCAGCTCAGCCACCTGCAAAGAAAGCATATGCCGGTACCGCACCTCATTGTGCCCGTTGCAACGGTCATCACGTTGCACCACGAGATTGCAAGAAATGCACAACGTGTGGTAGACTTGGGCATTTGGCCAATATTTGTCGTTTGGGACAAAATCAGGCTGCTCAGGTTCAAGCTCCGGTTCAAGGGAATGCTGCGAGATTCCCATTGGGTTCATGTTTCAACTGCGGAGAGATTGGTCACTTCCGCCACAACTGCCCAAGACTGGTGAATGCAAATGCTAACGCAAACCCAAATGCGAACGTCAACGTCAATGTGAATCCAGCACGTGGTTGAGTGTTTAACATCAATGAGGCACTCAATGTTGAAGGAATGAACAATTAGTATTTTGTATTTTCCTCTGGTTGTTATCTAGTAACATTTTAAGACAATGTGGTTGTTATATAAATAAAAATTTGTGATTTTTATTTTCAACTAATGCAATTGTATGAATGTTTGATCCAACCTTATGATGTTATCACAAAGACAAAACTACTCTTGTGGTTCTGTCATTTTTATGATCACTTGTGATCTCCCTAAGAACCTCAAACACTTGTTTCTTCTAAATCTAAAGTATCTTATCGTCTTGCACCGTTCGAGATGCAAGAATCATCAAAACAGCTTTAAGAGTTGTCTGATAAAGGATTCATCCGTCCGAACTTTTCACCTTGGAGAAACTCCAGTTCTCTTTATGAAAAGAAAAATGGATCTTTTCAAATGTATACCGATTAACGTAAGCCTATTAAGCTTACCATCAAGAATCGATATCCCCTACCTTAAATCAACGATTTCTCCGATCAACTGCATAGCGTTCATGCTTTTCCAAGATCGATTTGCGTTCTTGGTATCATCAACTTCGTATTCTCGAAGAAGATGTTCCCAAAACGGTTTTTTTTGCACGAAGTATGGCCATTACGAGTTTACAGTCATACCTTTTGGTTTGACAAATGCTCCAGCCATCTTCATGGACTTAATAAATAGGGTCTGCAAGCCTTATTTGGATCAGTTCGTCATTGTTTTTATTGATGACATCTTGATCTATTCAAAGTCCCGAACCGACCACGATCAACACCTTCGTTGATTTCGGAGCCTGATTGGATTCCTTGTACACCTTAATTTGTACATTACAACTCAATTAGGACAAGCCGAATTCTTTTTTTAGATCTTCCTATTTTCATAGTTAGATTCTTGAAAATATTTAAAGTGCCAAGTGAAATCCACGGATTGGATTCCTAGTATGCTTTAAATACCCATGTCCAAAGATAACAAATTAAACGATTATACGAATAAACGATTTTGCGATTAAACGATTTTGCGATTAAACGATTTTGCGATTAAACGATTTTGCGATTAAACGATTTTGCGATTAAACGATTTTGCGATTAAACGATTATACAATTATGCGATTATGTGATATGTGTTTATGTGTTCTCCTCTATGTTTTTGTGTGATCCAATTTTCAAATCCTCATAGAATCTTTCATATCTTTATATGAGGGATTCATAGTAGGATATTCAAAAGGTACTACTTTAAATCCTTAATGGGCTTCTACGTTGTAGTTAAAGACCCTTGGGATTATATGGTACCATTCCATGATTCGATGAGAGACCCTTAAGTGGTCTAGTCTAAAAGATTGATTCACAATTTGATTAAAGAACGACATCTAGTGATGTAGCTGAACAGACTCCTTGATAGTCTATTTAGATCATTTATTGATTTAATTAAAAGGACTCTATGGCGGTCTAGTTACACTCATCACAGGTTTGTTCATTTGGTTTTCCCCTACACACTATAAAATAGACTGTGTATACTGTGCAAGGAATTGTCTGATTATGGACGCGTACATAATTATGAAATTTAGTGCATAGGAACCCAGTAAGATTTATTATGTGTAAGATCCGATAGTGACAAAAATAACGAAATGAGAACGATGTAATGGAGGTACGGTGGACGCACCAATGACGTTTCATATACTTGTATATAAGTATCCCTCTTACATTGCAATCATGATGTTATTAAAGTTACTAGAAGTTCAGAAACCTAGCCAATATTGTTCGATCTTTTCAACTTCATGTTTTCAGCTCTTACAAGTTTCCTCTAAATAAATTTCGGGACGAAATTTCCTAAAGTAGGGGAGACTGTAACACCTGTGCCTTCACGGCCATCAAACAAATACCAAACCAATGAAATATTATATTTCATACTTGGGATTTGTAAAAATATGTGTATCGTTTACACATATCAACTCTTGTTCAATTTCAGGCTTTAAATCGCTTTCTGGAAGGTTATATGCGCACCGATGCGTAAATATAACCAGTTTAATGCAACAAACACTCCGGAATAGTGACGTAGGCTTAACATACCTTAAATAACCTTTACATAACTTAGATATAAGTTTTGGAAGGTTTGGTGTGATGAAATCAAAGTTTAATCGCTTACAGGGACTAAAGTTGACAAACTGCGAAAGTATGCCAATTTGAACTGTAACAGACCTTCCGGAACATGACCATAAGTTAAACATACCATAAATATCCTTTACATAGCTTAGAAATAGGCTTTGAGGTGTTCGGTATGCTAAAATAAACTTTTGTGTCATTCAGGGACTAAAAGCGTCAAAAAGTGCACAAGTTTGCATTTTCGCGCATAACTTACGTTCTGAATACATTCGGACATCCAAAATTTTATGTAAGCATGACTACATTATATTTTAGTGTTCGCCATAAGAAAAATCCATTCGTCGCGTCATTTGGATCGTTTTTCGCGCTTATGCGCATTCCGTCGTAATTAAGCGAACATCGCGTTCGTACGGCTAAACGAACCGACATCCGAGATATTTTTGAACACATTTTAAGTTCCCTATACTTTAACTTCATTTTAGAGCTTTGAAATGGGGTTAACGGGCCTTAAACGTGTCAAAAATGGCCTAAATACAGTTCAGGGACCAAAACTGTAATTCTGCCAAAGTAAGCTTACGGACCTCAACCTTGGCAGCTTTGAGGTCCGTAAAGCAACCTGCAGAACAGATCAGACTTAACAGTCAGCATGTTCCAGCTGTTTAAACCTTAACCACAAGCTCCCAATCTGCACATTAAGCTCATTTGGACCCATTTTTAGTTACCACAACAATTGGACAAGTGTAGGGCCTTGATCGTTTCCCCTTTTCCAAGAAACGATCTCAACGGTGGACCAAATACTATAAATACCCCACCCCCATATGCTTTAAAACCACTAGAATTCTGATTTTAGGAACTCTAAGTTGAAACCATTGTTTCATACCTGAGATTCTTGAATCGGGATTAGCATTCGGGGACCCTGGGTAAGTATTCTTTCGTTCTTTTCCTTATTTTTACTGCTTTTCGAGTCAGAAAGTCAAACTTTGTTTAGTTTGACTTTCAGCGTTGACCAGTAATGGTCAATGCGAAGTTCGTTTGAACTTCGCAACGTGAGTGTAATCACGTTGGTCATAGTCCTTTGGGACTATGCCCACTGATTACCACGTTGTCTAGGGTCGTAGGGTAGGCGATCTAATAAATCGCCTATACCTTCGAACCCGACCCAGTTTGGTCGATCATTAGGATCCGACCAAACACATTAGGTGACCATAGTAGGTGGGGAATAACCTTCCGAGGTTATACCCTATGGTCACATCGTTTAAGTAGTTGTATGATAGGTAGTTTATATGCCTTAGGTAAATTACCAGAATACCCTTTTCATGTATAATTGGTAATTAAGCATATGTAACCTAAACCTTTGTCACGTAACTGATTATGTAATATGTTTAGGCATATAACACTTGTCATAGGGCTAGTTAGGCGGTCCGAACGCGTTTCACGCGCACGACACGTTAAAGTAACGTATGTTACCTTAATGGGTCGCGATGGGTCGATAATACTTAGGTTAAGTTTCATTTAGTATGTAGGCTTTGTTAAACCATATCATATGAGTTCCTACACTCATTTGGTTTACAAACCCTCCTGCTACCCAGTCTTCCGATTTAGGTCCGGGTTAATTATGTAGTTACCTATATTAGGTACCGTTTGATTTCCGGGACTCCTCTTGCTTACTTGGTAGTTGTTCAAGACTCCTAAGCACTCCCAGGCGAGTACATTCTTCCCCTATTTTACTGTTTTCAATTGTTTTGGGGTGACTCATATGTGCTAAATGTTTTCGATGTTATAACGATGGTTTCAAAAAAACGATTAAGGCGATTTATACAAAACTAATAACGATTTCATAAAGTGAACAAACTTGTTGGTTGTAGTTACATAACAAATGACATTCATTAGCAATGATCAAGCCGACCAGTATTAGGTTATGGTACCATAGGATCTGACAAATCCCGTTAGTTACTACACCCGTAGTTATGTGTGGGTGTTGTGGGTAGCGACTGAATCTGTAATTGTTAATTTACTCTTTGGTAAGGGTTTATTAATGCGAATTGTTAATTTACTCTTTGGTAAGGGTTTATTAATGCGAATTGTTAATCTATCCTTTGGTAAGGGTTTATTAATGCGAATTGTTAATCTATCCTTTGGTAAGGGTTTATTAATGCGAGTCAAGAAGGTTTGAATGTTATTAGCGAGACGACCATTTAAGTAGTTTCACGACCTAAAACGAATTTAACGATTGTGTAAACGATTGGTTTTCACACGATGTTTTAACGATTGGGTAAACGATTGGTTTTCACACGATGGTTTAACGATTGGGTAAACATTTGTACATGATTGACATTTGATCATGTATTTCCCACAAAACATAACTTTGATTTAAACCAAGTTTTTACTTCAATACTTTGTTTTTGTGCATATGGTTTAGTTGAGACATTTCACTTGCCATACATGGATATTTGACATAGACATTTGACATGGATATTTGACATAGACATTTTACATTGTTTGGTTTGGTTTGATTAAGTGATTAAGTAACGATGCGTGTGTAATATGATACAAGCATGGTGGATACGCCGCTGGTACTTCCTATATATAAGTGTTTGTATGGTATTACATATTGTAGCGTTATTTGAATCATTTCAGTTTGAGACATAGAACATTTTATACGAGTAACATACTTTTCACAAGACATTTATTTACAAACAACTTATCTTATACAAACTCATTTAACATGGTTATTCATTTAATCATGCATTATTCTCTTACTTATACATATCACCTGAATTTATCATTGTTTTTCAAATAATGTACTAAAACAAATGTTTTTGGGTTAAGAGTCATGGCTACGAGGTTTTGCAAATTATAACTCGCTTGATTTGAGTTGGTTAATTAAGTTGCAATATTATACTCTTTTCAAAACCAGGTTTTTAAATAAAGTATTGCAACGTCTAAACTAGCCATGATTTCGACACTCCTACAAAACCTATGTACTCGCCAGCATTTCTTTGCTGACCTCGTTTTCACATATGTTTCAGGTATTGTTGAATGATATCGATTGATAAGATGCATGCTCACATAGGACTGGACAAGGCCTTAGTGACTCAATAACAATGATAGACTATGTTTAAATAGTGTAATTAGATTTCCAGACGATGTAATTACTCAATGTTTAATAAAACGAAACACTTTTGATATCCATGGTTATGAAACATTAATTCTGTTGCAACACGCCCCGATGTTTCCGCCGCGATTTGTTGTTTTACGCGGTCGGGGTGTGACACGTCGGCAGCACTTCGGTACCGGAAACAAGAACATTACAAATGATTCCGCTTGGGTGGCTATATATAGAGATGTAATTCCGTTTGAATGTGGCAGTGTGTCAGTTCAAGCGGAATTAACTATGTTAATTTCGCTTGAAACTGCGCATGCCTCTTTCAAGCGGAATTACATGCTTCAAGCGGAATTAGCTCAAAACACCCTAAAACCTCCTACAACGCGCCCTGATCTAACAATTCTAATACTAGACTCGATACAAGACGAAGTCGACAGCCGTATGCACCAACACGTATATTCAAATCAGCAAGTGCAAGTAGCTTTTACTGGGCTCCTAATCTGGAACGAAGGTTTTAATAACCTATTACATTCCTAACGGGTCTTATTTAAGTTTTAATTTAGACCGGTTAGTTTTAAAGAAATGTTTACGGTACAAAACGCAAGATTAAGCGGTGACCGGATTAGAATGTGATTTAGACCCAACAAGTATGAAGACTTTTATAAAATGGGTAAACTAAATACATTCTGGATTTTGAAGTAAAAATGATAAGGTTTGACCCGTTTCGGCTAATTTATGCAAGCTAGTTACATAAACCATACCGAACGCGTATTTGCATAACGGGTAACCGAATGAGTCATGTGCAAGTTCCATAAGTTATTATGCTTAAAATATGTTGTGATATCAGTAGGATATCTTCCATTATGCCTAAAACGAATTTAAAATCAATTTAAGCCCCGTAAGGGTATTTTGGTCATTTTAAAGTTTATAAAAGATGTTTAATAGCAAACTGAGATTCTGGTCTAAAATTTTCAGTAAAAATATTTATTTTAACAAGTTACATCAGTAAGATATCATACATATGTGAGGTTTATCATTTATGGCCAAACTATGCACCGTAGGGGCATTTTGGTCATTTCACATATGCTTTTAAGGTCAAAATTGGAATCCGAGTTCAAGACTTATACTTACTGTTAACGTATAAAAATTACTTTTAAAATCAGTAGGTAACAAGTCTTAAGCGTTAAATATGGTTTTAAACCATACTATGCGCCTAATAAGCGTAAAAGTCGGTAATTGACGGTATTCAAGATGTTTGTAAAATTTTGAAGTTTTGATTGAATGTTCGAAATATTTTATTTAACATATGACATCAGTAGGAAAAGGTTTGGCATATAAAAGTTATGTGGATCTCATTTTTTAACGAAAAGGGCATTATCGTCAATTACCGAATTCATGCTAGAACTCTACGTTATGGTCAGTATAAAATTTGACAAAAATTTCCAAAAATTCCTAAATATTATATCATAACAGTGGGTAGAAAGTTTGGTGCCAAAAATTGGGTTTAAATATGATTTATGCTGAAAATGCCATATAATTAACAAAAAGTTTCATTTTTACGATATCTTGCATAACTTTTATTTGAGACCAGAAACGGATGTCAAATTTTTAGGACATACTTATATGTCAGTAATAAAGCTTTTTGTCATCTCACATTTTCAAAAATCTCGTTTTTATAACATAAGGGCATAATGGTCAATTTTTAAGCATTTAACGGAAACATACAAATGATTCAGATTTCTAAGGGACCATGTAGTATAACCTCAGAGGGTTATACTAACATATAATATTGTCACAAAGGAACCCTAAGGCATAACTAAACTAATCTAATTCGGGTCAGAACTGAAAGTCAAAGCAAAAGTCTACTTTTGCGACTTTCGGTTGCGAACCGAGCCTAATAATCAGAATTGTCGGGTTGAACATGCCTAAACATGTTCTTATATAATTTACCAAGTTATTTAAGTGATAAAATGTATTTTATAGCTTCTACATTATCAGTTATGAATTATTTTATAAAAACTGACTCGTTTGACTTTTCTGTTAAGTACTTTGACCCGACAATTGACTGAGATAACGTGATAATTAGAAGGTGCCCTTTTGAAGGATTATAACCTACTTAATTACCAACACATAGCCACTTTCAATTCGAATAATGGCTGGACCGTTAGTGATTAATCACAAAGTCAAAGTATAATTACGATATCTTTGACTTTCGGTCTTTAAACTAAATAAAACTTAACTAAAGAGGCTAAGAACGCTTACAAAGGTCCTTAGCACGAAGATTAAACTTGAGAAAGCTTCCTTGAACACCAGGATGCCTCAGAGAGTGAGTTGTGAAGTGAAAATGAAAGTGCAAGTTCAAGTGTTCAAAATATGGAGCTATTTATAGGAGTTTGATGCCCCCAAGATCAATCCATCTGTTATTAGGAGTCACCAGATGATCCCAAGTGTCTTCATGGCAATAAAAACCATTTGCACAGTCCCTGATATCGAAAACATGCCTGCAATGGCGGTGGAACAGCCTGCAACATGCAGCTGTCCATTGTTCTGTCGCTGGTGACTCAGTCGCGGCCCGCGTAGACATTAGAGGAAGTCTATGCGGCCCGCGAGGACCTGTTATTCCGGTAAAAACTTTCCCAGCTTTGCAATTTCAGTCCCTGGTCCATTTTTAGTTTAAATAACTTTCATTTATTGCAGTATTAACCCCTATAGTTAACTCTTAAGTGTCTTGGGTCATGAAACAAACATTGTTAAGCTCCCGGTTAGTTTCGAGATCACCCGAAATGTCTTAATTTCACACGTTGACGCTTTTAATCCCTATTTCTTGGAATTTACCATTTTAAGCATTTATTTGCATCGAAACTCTACGAGATCAATATCCGACATCCGTGAGAATATAATAAAATATTACAATGCTTCGGGATCGTTAAAAGGTCACTCAGAGGTAACATTTAACATGTTGACATGTTTAACCCCTATGCTTTGTAATTTCTTGATTTTAAGCACAAACGACTTCTTGTGTTCGACAATTTATCCTTTAAAGAATATGAACATCGTGTGAAGTCAATCAGAGGCGCAAGTTTGGTATGTTGACACTTTCGAACCTTCTATACACATACATTCATTGTTTGTCAACTTTAGTCCCTCGAAATCAATTTATTACACGTTTAGAGTTCATGACATGTGTCTTTATTTAGAGTTCACGACACGTGTCTTTATTATCTTTGACATGATTTTGCGAGGTGTTACATGTACCGATGGAGACTCCCAGATATCGCGGGATCACTTCCGACGGTTTTTAATCGAGTTTCAGCAACAAGAACATACCACAATCGACAACTCTAAGCGGTTAATGGAGCTAGTTCTTCACCGATTCCGACCTAACTTTACTCTCTACTCTTTCACCCTTAATGATTTCTTCAAATACCTCTTCCTTGATGACCTCAACAGCCCCATCCCATTCACCAAGAAACCTGCATAATCTTTCCGTCAGCCCGACTTTAGATTTCATCGCCGGAAACCTGCAACTTGCCGGACGCATCCCGTGCATGATCCCTCGCTCCAAGGACGCATCCCGTGGTCTTGTGTCCATTTTTATTGGGTTTTGCTTGAAAGACTCATCCCATGCTTGAAAGACTTATCCCACACATGATGCCGTTTCCAAGGGGGCATGAGCTAGCTATTTTTGCAAGTCATTTTGATCTTTGGCCATTTTGGTAATTTTCCCTCTAATTAACCTAAAGGATAAGAAGATAAGGAAGTGTCTTTGTGAGTGAAAATCAAAACATATATAAGAAAGTAATTATAAGTTTTGCGGCTGGATATAGGAAAAAAGGCGCAAGCAAGTAGGGAGGTGAAACACACTAATAAGTATGTGGATTTTTTTATTGAGTTTGTTAAAGAAAACGCAAGACAAGAACAAGAGTGGAGTCAAGTCGGATCTTCGTGAACTGAGTAGGCAACAGGCAAATTTAAGCAAGAGCAAAAATCGAACCGTCTGGTTCGCAAGAGGAAGGCTTGAACCATGTGTGGTTCATAGCAAGAAAGGTCTTAATTTCACACGTTGACGCTTTTAATCTCATTGCAACCATAACAGGTTGCATCCTTTATTTTCTTGCAATCCAAAGTTCTATGTTCTTTTGACTTGCAGATCCCACAAACTTTAGGCTGCGATTGCGATTCGAATCTGCATTTCCCAAAATGGTGCTTCTGGCAGGTTTTACACTTAGGCTTCTCACCTGACTGCTGGGGGTCCTTCTTAAACCCAGAACTCTTCCTATGCTCAGAGTTACCTTTTCTTTTCTTGTCAGAGCGACGTGAGCACTCATTTTCACGTTTCCTCTTTCCCTCTTCAGAAGTCTTAACAGACTTATTTCTAACCGCATCTAGTGTGAGAGATAGAGACAGATCCACCATGGACCTGTATGTGGTAGGTCTGGAAGCTTTCACATTACCCTTGATTTCTGGAGCCAGACCTCCAACAAAACGTGCTATACGCTTTGGTTCCGGTGTGACCAAATAGGGAACCAATCGAGACATGGTGTTGAAACTCGTCATATATGCCTGACAATCCAAATTCTTCATGACCAGAGACAAGAAGTCGGCTTCGATTTTCTCTACCTCATGCTGAGTACAGAAGTTTTACTTAATCAGTGTAACAAATTGTTCCCAAGACAAGTTGTACAATGGAATCTTCCCTGTGGCTTGGATTAACGACCTCCACCAAGCCAAAGCTTCCCCTTTAAATGATTATGAAACAAACTTCACAATATCCTGTTCTGCACAACCACTGATATCTACTACAATATCCATCTCGTCAAGCCATGTCATACAGTCAATGGCTCCTTTTTCTCCTGTAAAGTCCCTTGGCTTGCAAGAGACGAAGTATTTGTAAGAACAAGTCTTAACACGTGGTTCCTGATTAAGCACAATTTGCTTAGATGGGAGACTCTTCTGATTCGACGAGTGACGAGAGTTATCCTTATTTGACTCATGTGCTTTAGAAGGGGGCTTACTATGAGCCACAGTTTGAGTCTTTGTGCGAGTATTACTTGGTTCCTTCAACTGTCTGTCAATAGCCCTGGTGACAGCATTATCTATCATTGCTTGTAGATCTGCACCAGCTACATTTATTCTGGTGGTATCATTTCTCTCCATTGGATGACTATTAACCTCTTCTGATTCAGACATGCTGAAGCTTCATTGCTATAAAACAATTGACAATAGTTTCTTCAGAAGTTTATTATGGAATCATCATTTTTGATGATTCATTAACCATGGTAAATATAAACCATATTTGGTTAATTTGTTAATCAAATTTGTTTTAAAGTTTTCATTATAATTTATCACAGTTATAAATCATTAAGGATATTAGAGTGGCACAAAAGGCCTAGTCACAAGGACAATTTTAAGCCATGATCTTATAAGATCGAGGCATTAAGGATCGAACATAGTTCATCACCCTTTCTTGACAGGAAGTCATAGACTACACTGTAATTTGTAAACATGGCTCGTAGGCACTTCATCACTAATCGATGTTTAAATCATCAGGTTAGATAAGGAATTGGAAAGATCCAATATAAAGATGACTAGTGTGACTTTATCGAATCACATTTGCCAGGAGTGCTAACATGTTTTCAGATGTTAACAAAGATTTAAATCTTAAAAAGGTTTTACCATCATGGCCATGTCTAAAATGACATATGGGCTAGGTTATACCTTTAAGATTTTCTTTTAATATTTAATGGCAGATCAATTAAAATTGAATTGATATTTTGATTTGTTTTATATAGTACATGCATATATATAATGACAATTAAGAATTTAAAATGAAACATTCCATAAATTGTCTTAAGAAGTACAATAGTTGCCCTAAACGGGACTTTAAAATAAATAACTTGTCCACGCAGGGACTAAATAAGAAAGGCAAGTCCATGCAGGGACCAAATATATAAATGAAATGTCCATGCAGGGACTTAAACGAAATTTCAAAATTTACAAAACAATAAATAGGGATTTCTAAAAATCCCACTTCTTCTTCTTCCCCTTAATGAGGTTTGCCAAACCCTTTAGTAGACCGCGGTGGCTCCTACGCTCTTCATCTACCCTTTGTTCCACCTCGTGCAACCTATGGAGGATTTCTTGCTGCTGCGGTGGTTGAATTTGTGGTGGCTGCGGCGGCTGCTGCTGCTGCTGCTGAGGTTGAGGAGGCGATAGGTATTGATACCCATATGCATGGTACCTAGTTGGGTACGTAGCTGGAAAAGGTCCAGGGTAGAGAGCATTGTAGTTTGTTGCCTCGATGTACGGGTCAATGGCAGGGGCATTGTTGTAATTGTAACCCGAATAAGCTTGCTGCTTGAACGGGTTGTACCCAGCTACACCTGGGTATGATGGAATTGGGTTTTCATAACCCATAGGTGGTGCTGGTGCGACTAGTGCAGAGTTGACTTCAGAAACTGCATTTGAAGGCCCACCCAATTGCGGGTCTTCATAGAGCGGCGGGTAGTTGCTGTTGCTGGAGTGTTGGGGGGTGCTGAAGTGGAAACCCCCACGCACAGACATCCGTGTAGTTCTTCGTCGCCTTGATGGTTCGGGAGGCGGTGGCTGCTCTGGCGCTGGTGGTGGCGGCGGCGTGACCGCTTGAAAACGTGGGTCCTCAGAAGGGACCTGCTAGTGTGGTGGTGAGTTGCGGTGAGGGGGAGTATACTCCCACTTGAAAGAAGCCCATCTTTCGGCCCAGATATCAGGGCCCCTGTAAGGTGAACCATGAAAGGATGAACCGCTAGAAATCTCAATGGGATGCGTCGGCGTCCTAGATGGTGGCATCTCAGGATCTGGATCATCGTCCACATACATGTTTTGGTACTCAGGGAAATGATCAGCTGGTCCTAAAGGATTTTGGCCCTCTGGTTCTTCAATCTGGTTCATCGGGTTGAACCGACTTTGAAAATAGGGTGTTGGGTTCTGAAATGAACGGTGTGAACCCGAACGCTGCAAAGGTATGAAAGAATGGTGAGAGTGGTTGGATTCATCGTTCTGATGCAGCCCGAATGAATCATGATAAGATGGTGAGGAGCTGAGCGAGACAGAGCGTCTCGCGGGCTCAAGGTATGTCCTCCAGTCTTCATGAGGACTCGATCCAAGTGATGCGGATGGTGTGCGCCGGTGAGATGGTCCAGCTTCGTGATCGTTCCTAGTTAAGATCGGCGCTTTTCCTCCTCCTCCACGTCCTCTCACTCTAGGTGGCATGATTGCTTGTATTCCTGTCAAAACAAACAAAAGAAACAAACAAAAAGATTTAAACCAGTTAAGATTAGGATTAATCCTAGGTCTTTTTCCTAGACTCAGAAGTCAAGCAATGTGCAAACTGTGTCATTGAGATTAAACACAAAAGGCTAGTGTTTAATTCACACAATGTTGGCTCTGATACCAACCTGTCACACCCCGATATTTCCACGTATTACTGGTGGGCCCGGTGGGGAGTATCGTGACGTAGTTGATATCATCATAGTCAAATAATAACAGTTTAATGCACAGCGGAAGTCTAGAATGAAAATAATAATACAAACCGAAATGGAAAGTATAATTAAATATTATACAAGCGGTTGTATGTGGATCCACAGGCGGATCTAAAACATAAAGTAAAATATTGTTCGACATACTTTAAGTATTAAGAGCTTGCAAGACTCTTTAACTAATACTTTAAGTATTAAAACGGGTTATCTCAATGATTTAACCACTAATCGATTAAATATTCAATACCCGACCAAGCGGTAATAATTTACCGTATCCCAAGCCCGTATAAGGGAAAATAAGTTAAAAATATTTACCTGAGCTAAAAATGTAAATTATACTCAGCCGTATATTCAAATCAACAAGTGCAAGTAGCTTTTACTTGGCTCCTAATCTGGAACGAAGGTTTTAATAACCTATTAGATTCCTAACGGGTCTTATTTAAGTTTTAATTTAGACCGGTTAGTTTTAAAGAAAGGTTTACGGTACAAAACACAAGATTAAGCGGTGACCAGATTAGAATGTGATTTAGACCCAACAAGTATGAAGACTTGTATAAAATGGGTAAACTAAATACATTCTGGAGTTTGAAGTAAAAATGATAAGGTTTGACCCGTTTCGGCTAATTTATGCAAACTAGTTACATAAACCGTACCGAACGCGTATTCGCATAACGGGTAACCGAATGAGTCATGTGCAAGTTCCATAAGTTATTATGCTTAAACTATGTTGTGATATCAGTATGATATCTTCCATTATGCCCAAAACGAATTTAAAACCAATTTTAGCCCCATAAGGGTATTTTGGTCATTTTAAAGTTTATAAAAGAGGTTTAATAGCAAACTGAGATTCTGGTCTAAAATGTTTAGTAAAAATATTTATTTTAACAAGTTACATCAGTAAGATATCATACATATGTGAGGTTTATCATTTATGGCCAAACTATGCATCGTAGGGGCATTTTGGTCATTTCACATATGCTTTTACGGTCAAAATTGGAATCTGAGTTCAAGACTTATACTTACTGTTAAAGTATAAAAATGTATTTTTAAAATCAGTAGGTAACAAGTCTTAAGCGTTAAATATGGTTTTAAACCATACTATGCGCCTAATAAGCGTAAAAGTCGGTAATTGACGGTATTCAAGATGTTTGTAAAATTTTGAAGTTTTGACCAGTCTTGAATGTTAGAAATATTTTATTTAACATATGACATCAGTAGGAAAAGGTTTGGCATATAAAAGATATGTGGATCTCATTTTATTAACGAAAAGGGCATTATCGTCAATTACCGAATTCATGCTAGAACTCTACGTTATGGTCAGTATAAAATTTGACAAAAATTTTCAAAAATCCCTAAATATTATATATCATAACAGTAGGTAGGAAGTTTGGTGCCGAAAATTGGGTTTAAATATGATTTATGCTGAAAATGCCATTTAATTAACAAAAAGTTTCATTTTTACGATATATTGCATTACTTTTATTTGAGACGAGAAACGGATGTCAAATTTTTAGAACATATTTATATATCAGTAATAAAGCTTTTTGTCCTCTCACATTTTCAAAAATCTCGTTTTTATAACATAAGGGCATAATGGTCAATTTTTAAGCATTCAACGGAAACATGCAAATGATTCAGATTTCTAAGGGACCATGTAGTATAACCTCAGAGGGTTATACTAACATATAATATGGTCACAAAGGAACCTTAAGGCATAACTAAACTAAGCTAATTCGGCTCAGAACTGAAAGTCAAAGCAAAAGTCTACTTTTGCGACTTTCGGTTGCGAACCGAGCCTAATACTCAGAATTGTCTGGTTGAACATGCCTAAACATGTTCTTGTATAATTTACCAAGTTATTTAAGTGATAAAACGTATTTTATAGCTTCTACATTATCAGTTATGAATTATTTTATAAAAACTGACTCGTTTGACTTTTCTGTTAAGTACTTTGACCCGACAATTGACTGAGATAACGTGATAATTAGAAGGTGCCCTTTTGTGGGATTATCACCTACTTAATTACCAACACATAGCCACTTTCAATTCGAATAATGGGTGGACCGTTAGTGATTAATCACAAAGTCAAAGTATAATTACGATATCTTTGACTTTCGGTCATTAAACTTAATAAAACTTAACTACAGAGGCTAAGAACGCTTACAAAGGTCCTTAGCACGAAGATTAAACTTGAGAAAGCTTCCTTGAACACCAGGATGCTTCAGAGAGTGAGTTGTGAAGTGAAAATGAAAGTGCAAGTGTTCAAAATATGGAGCTATTTATAGGAGTTTGATGGCCCCCAAGATCAATCCATCTGTTATTAGGAGTCACCAGATGATCCCAAGTGTCTTCATGGCAATAAAAACCATTTGCACAGTCCCTGGTATCGAAAACAAGCATGCAATGGCGGTGGAACAGCCTGCAACATGCAACTGTCCATTGTTCTATCGCTGGTGACTCAGTCGCGGCCCGCGTAGACATTAGAGGAAGACTACGCGGCCAGCGAGGACCTGTTATTCCGGTAAAAACTTTCCCAGCTTTGCAATTTCAGTCCCTGGTCCATTTTTAGTTTAAATAACTTTCATTTATTGCAGTATTAACCCCCATAGTTAACTCTTAAGTGTCTTGGGTCATGAAACAAACATCGTTAAGCTCCCGGTTAGTTTCGAGATCACCCGAAAGGTCTTAATTTCACACGTTGACGCTTTTAATCCCTATTTCTTGGAATTTACCATTTTAAGCATTTATTTGCATCGAAACTCTACGAGATCAATATCCGACATCCGTGAGAATATAATAAAATATTACAATGCTTCGGGATCGTTAAAAGGTCACTCAGAGGTAACATTTAACATGTTGACATGTTTAACCCCTATGCTTTGTAATTTATTGATTTTAAGCACAAACGACTTCTTGTGTTCGACAAGTTATCCTTTAAAGAATATGAAC
>JARYGA010021566.1:0-19714 GCA_030545235.1 Helianthus tuberosus
TTGAAACATTTCGCGAATTGCTGACGTCACCTGTTCTATCGTTTGAAATCAGATCCATCGTTTGAAATCTGGTCTGTCGTTTGAAAATATAACTCTATCGTTTGAAAATAGGTTCCATCGTTTGAAACTGTATCGTTTGAAAGTCTGTCGTTTGAAACAAGTTCATCGTTTGAGACTGCCGTTTGAAAGTTTGTCGTTTGAAAACTGTCCTGACAGTTTGAAATTGTTTGTTTGAGAGTGGTTCACGTTTGAAACTGGTATCTCATTTAAAGTGTTGTCGGCTTATATGAGCAAGTGAACTGATTAAATCTATCGATCCATTTAATACATCATCGTAAATTGAAATTCAGGGATATCGTAAATTGAAATTTGGCTTAGTGGAAGTGTTGGCCCTATCAGTGAAGATTTATGTGTGGATAAGTGTCAAAGGAAACCGGTCCAATAAGAAACAATGAGATATTAATTCTTGATATGAGATAGTGGGTATCGAGTGTTATCAGGGGTCCAATTGTTGAAGAGTATTGCCTGTTTGTTGCATAAGTGTTTGTCGGATTAGTGGAAGGAACGGTCCAATCACATTTGGCGGTAAAAAAGGAAATTGAGTTCAATTGTAGTCTAATCAGTTTCATTTAAAAAAAAATTAAAGTTGTCGTCAATTGTGAAGTGTGATAATCAAGTTTGAGGTCCAATTAAATTGGTTCATTTGTTAACGGCCCAATCATTGTTGATTTGTTATTTGTTGGCTCAGTGGGGTTGTTTGGTCCAAGTAAAATCAAGTAGAAATTAAATGTATGTCGGTTCATCATTTCATGTGTTAACCGAATTAAAAAATATTTGATTGACCCAATATAGGTTATGTGTTGTAATTGATAAAAAGGTTTGGCTCAATCATAAAGTTTGTGGTGTTACCTAGATTGGATGATAATTTTGATATACATTTAGTGACTTTATTTCATTTGTTATAAAATTCAGTAATTCAAGTTGTCGGGTTTAGTGAATTTGTTGATCAAATTAAATCAAGTGTAAAAGTCTACGGTTCAATCAGTGAAGGATAAATTGAATCCATTTCGATACGATCAAGTTCATTCATTTAGTGATTTCATCCAAACAACATTGAATCGAATCCTCGAATCTTCGACAACGAGTCTTAGATTGATTTCATCAACAAACACACTGTTACGTATTCAGTTTGTTTGAACTGATAGTTTGTTTGTTTGTTTGTTTGAAGGAACGTACAAGATGGCAAATTCCGATCCTATTCCATGGAAAGATGATCGTACTGAGGAACAGAAGTATCAATATCGGAAGATGATTGCTGAAACCAAGATTATCAGACTTTCTCGTATCTTTTTGGAAGCGAGGAGAGCAAATAGATGGGATCCAAACAGAGAGTGTTATCTTGATGAGTATGGAAATATTGCGATCGATGATAGTACGCTTGATATTGAAGCCATAATCCAGCAGTACAAAGAAGAGGATGATTATTGGCAAAAGAAATGGTGGGGAGATGAAGAAGAGAAAAAGAAAAAGAAAGAGTTACTAGATGAAATTGAAAGAAACTCAAAAAATATGAGTTTGGTTGAGTTTAGTGAATTAATCAAAAGGATTAGAGAAGGAATGACAAAGATTGAAGAATCAAAGAAGGGTGAAACTTTAAATGACAATGAAGCAGATCCTAGTAATGTTGGTGATCATGATGATAAAGTTGCTACTGGTAATCAGTTGGCAGTGAATGATGATCAAGAAGCTAAAAACATGCCAATATTTGATCATGGCGATTCAGATTCTGAGGAGGAGCAGATTTCAAGTCAAACAAAAAGTGAAGTTGTGTGCTCAAAATGCAAAAAATCCGAATTAGAAAATGTCAATCTGTTGAAAGATGTGGAGAATTTGACATTGGAAAACAAAGCTTTGAAAGACGAGAAGAAAGCTGTTGATGAACAGATTTTGGATTTGCGTTTGAACTGCGAAAAACTAAAATCTGAAAATGACAAACTTTTGGAGAATGTTGAGAGTTTGTCATTAGAAAACAAAAATTTTAAAGAAAAAGAAAAAGATTTTCAAAGTCAAATGAAGATTTTAGAAGATGAAAAATCTGCTATTTTTAACAATAATCTTGAAAAACAGATTGAAATAAATTCTCATCTTCAGAAAATCATTCGACTTGAAAAAGAAGCTGAAATTGCTCGAAATAAAATTAACGAGCTTGAGAATAAATTGAAAGGTTTTGTGAATTCTACTTCACATGTTTGTCCAAAACCGATCAATTCTGTTCCAATAAGTGAAAATGTCACAAACTTTGACAATGTCAAAGTTGAAGATTGTGATGAGAAAACTGATGATGATGAGAAAAAGAAAACATTTTTGAAATTAAAAGAAATGTTTAAAGAAACTGTTCTACATTCTACTGAGAAAGGTGAATGCTCAAAGCAAAAACCTGTAAAGAAGAATGTGGAACAAAAACAAAAGGATAAAAAACAGGAAAATGTTCAAAAAGAAAATAAAAGCTCATCAGTTCAATCATCCAATCGTGATAAAAAACCACAAAAATTTAAAATTGAAAACTCACAAAATGTTGGTAATAAGTGGTGCAGGTTTGACCACAGTGCTTCAAAGACAAATCCAGTTTTCAAGAAGAGTGATGATTACCACAAAGCCAGACAATGTTATGATCTAAGCATATGGTGTGAAAGTGGTGAATGGTACGATAACAGGGTGTGCTACACTTGTGGTGTGAAAGGACACATTGCTGTTAACTGCCAGAATTGGAGTTGTGAGTCAAGAAGATGCTATAATTGCCAAATCAGAGGACATATTGCCAAAGATTGCCCAAGGAGATCGATGGGAAGATCGAGGGTTGAATCTCAAAGAATGGCAAAGAAGCCAGTCAACGTCAAGCCCCATGAACAGAAGGTTCTAAAACCTAAAGTTCAGGATCAGACAATTCAAGAAAAGAAAGTTAAACTTTCACAGGGGCAGAAAGACAGACTGCGAAAGAAAAGGAAGAAGGCGAGAGAGTATCTCGAGAAAATTTTGTCTTCAGGTTCACCGGACAGATTGAATAAAAGTTCTGATGAATCAACTCACTCGACTGCAAAGCAAAGTAAATTGAATTCTTCAGATGAAAATCTGAGGACAAAGGAGAAAAAGGAGAAGAAGAAAATGGTCGGCGATGAATCTGATGCGTTAAAGTCAGACAAGCCACCATCAGGCAATGAATCTGACAGGTCAAAGTCAGACAAGCCATGTTCAGGCAATGATTCTGGTTTGTCAAAACCAGAAGAGCCATCTGTTGAGGTAAAAACTGTCAAACCCAAGGCTGGTCAGGCTTGGGTGAATCTTTTCAAATAGAAAAACCTGACTTGCCGGAGCTTCCAGGTTGGTAAGCGTGAAGCAGGTATCGGCATCATTCTTGAGAAATTCACAGGATGGTAACTGTGATATTTCGATTTACAAGTGGTAAATCAGGGACATTAAGTTGTACTTGATTTTCTACTAGTGTTTGTTATTGTCAAGGGTCTTAATTGTTAATTCTTTAAAATGGTTGAAAAAGAACAATGTGATGAAACCCCAAGTTTGTGAAAAGACAAACAAAACTAATTTTCCGGAAAAACCATTTGATTAAAATAAACTTAAGTGTTTTGAAATCTAAATGGGAAAATAGTTTGTTGTCAGGGGGAGTTCTGATTGTTTATGCCAAGTGAATGGCGAATTGAAGCAATTTGATATCAGTTTGTCACGTTTCTTGTATAGTTTGTTTTCAAATTTTCCAGAAAATCAAAATTGAAACATATTTTGATTTTAGGGGGAGAAAATTTTAAAAAATTAGAAAATTTGAAAATTTCAAAAACATTGAAAATCAAAAATGAGTTTGGGTGTTTAAAAGAGGAAATGATAGTAAATCAGTGGACTATCACAGCATGCTAAAGAATTGGAAAGTTAAATGTGATAAACGGTCTCACTGATGATGTGTCAGTAGGTTTTTGCACATTTAGTAAATTGTGACGAGATATAAACCTAAATTTCAAACTTGCTTATATCGTGGGTAACATCTCTAGGATATATGGGTAACCCCCGAAATCTCGTTTGAAAGGTTTCGTATTCTGATATACAGGTCTTTATACTCAATGATGTCTGGGGTATTATTCCGGGACTTCTGCTGAATGGTGGTTCTGACCTAGTCCTCGAATAATACTTTCTGCAAATGCTTGAAACATAGCATCACCCTCAGCATAAATGATAAGACAATAAAATTGCTTAGCAATGCTGTTGTAAAAAAAGATCCTCTAAAGGGGACACACCCACAAGTTGAGTCATGATCTCTCTGCTGAACGGTAGTTCTGACCTGAGCTCTCATGATTCTTCATAAATTATTAACCCCTTACAGATATCATTGATGTTATACTTACCTGTAAGACTGAATATTGGGATCTGGATACGGGAGTATATTCTGAGGTGGGATACGCGATTAAGTTTAAGTATCTAAGACATTAAACTCATATCTCGAAGCAGTTGAACTTTGTGTGAAAATTTAAGTGGACCAATATACTGACAATCTAAGTGAATCGTTTAAAACTTAACATGTTTAAAGCTTAACGGTGCTAGTGATTTGTTTCATAAACTGATGTGATCCTCTTACACAAACTCACAAAAATATTGTTTGTATATATTTCTTTAAAATCAAAAATCCAAAAAGATTTCCGGAGTGTTTTAGCATAAAATTTTGAAAATTCAAAAAGATTTTCGACAACTGATGTTGAAGAGTTGATTTTCAAAATTCCAAGTGCTAAACTTGATGAACTAGAGGGTTGGAAGAATATATTGAAAACTTTGAATGTCATATACAAATGTTTTTTTAAAGTTTGAGGGGTTAGTTAATCAAGGTCATTTATTTGAACTTGATGTAACTTTACAGATATATGAATAAATATTGTCTACCAGTAAGTTTTTAAATTCAACGGTTATAAATTTGTGAAACTTATGTTGTGGTAGAGAATATGCAGGTTTGGTTTTCATTATTCCCAACGGAAGCTAATTGGCAAAGCTTGAACCAGATATCTCAGATTCTAGCATATTGAGAGGGGGAGTCTGTGAAAGGGGGAGTCTGGATCAACAGCATATGGGAGTGTGAAGATAGAGTGCTTGTGATGAAAAGACAGAGAGTTGGAGAAAAGACTAAGACTGAAGACTCAGGAGCTGAAGACTACGTCAACATCCAAGGGGGAGTCTGTTGATGCACGAGAATGTCTGTTGACTACATCTTCATCCAGTCTTAGATCAAGAAAGTCAAAATTGGAGCTTATATGTAAAATTAGGGTTTTAGTTTTGAGTTTAGAATGTATTTAGAAGGGTTCCGTTTGAAAACAGTTAGTTTATAGAGGGTTCCGTTTGAACATAAGGGTTCCGTTTGAACTCAAAGTTTGAAACATAGGGTTCCGTTTGAACTTTATGTTAAGTTTCAAACGGAAGGGTCAAAGTCTATAAATAGGGTGTGTAGTGTCATATTTCAAACGGAACGGTACGGAACGGTTGGAACAAGTAGGGAGGTGCTGCCGGTTTTTCATCAGAAAACTTTGTATAAGCACGTTTATTAATCAGAAAAGAAAAGTTAAAAGGATTAGAGCTGTTTTGGACGTTATGTGCATTGATTCCGCCTTTACACATGATGTTGAACTACCTTAACTGACTTTCAGGGTCACGTACACGATCCAACAAGATGTCACTTTCATGGTGACGTCAGCTAAGATGCTCAGTGGTTTGCAAGTGCCTATAAATAGTTCAGTACTTTGTACTGTTCTATTAGCTCTTTCACCACATCGTCTTCTTTGCACGAACAAACTACTGAGCTCTGGCTGAGGGGGAGTTTGCATTCTTACATCAATCATTGTAATCGTTGTTGAAACAAATTCAATCATTCGGTTCATTGTGTAAAGATGTTTGATTAAAAGTATTACTCCTGTTTGATTGTATGCAAAGTTTGTTTTCATCTTAATTCCGCTGCACAACTCTTTCATTTCCATCTTAATTTCAAACGAAAATACAATCAAAAAGAGACTCAGATCCAACATTATATAACTTTTATTATGTTATTTAACCCATTAAATAACAAGATAAAATATTCTCTCAAAATAAATTACCTATATAATTTATTGGTTTGTCAAGTGCAATTATTTAGAAAACCAATTTCTAAATATTGTAAGTGTTAATATTTATTTGTTTGATCATATCACAAATAAATATTCTAAGTGTTTGTCTAGCTTGTATTTGGGTATGACTCGACTTGGATCATAACGTACTAGCCACATCAATTTAATATGTGTCTTGGGCATACAGAGTCCAACAAAATCCACTTCGGGCTATATCTTTATGTTAGCAGGAGGCCATATCTCATGGAAGAGTCATAAACAACAGTTGACCACAACTTCCACAATGATGGCAGAGTACATTACTGTTTATAACACAACCTGTCATGGAATGTTGCTTAGAAATCTGATCACTGGACTCAAAATTGTTAATTCCATTTCTAGACCATCGAAGCTTTACTGTGATAATTCAGCTGTCGTTAGTTTCTCGAACAGTAACAGTTCGACTGGAGCTGGTTTATATCTGGATACAAAATATCTGTTCGTACGTGAACGAGTTGAGGAAAATAATCTTTGTATCGAGTATATTAGTACTAAAGATATGCTTGCGGATCCGATGACTAAAGGTCTCCTTCCTAAGGTTTACGAAGAACATGTTCGGAATATGGGATTTAGTAAAGACCTTATTTGAGCATATTGTACTAGCTTATGTTTTATGATTAATGAAATTTCCTCAGTTTGATTTTGTATGTGTAACACCCGTCTAATTAATTAAAGGTTTTCGTATAGATTACGAAAATAAACATGAGATTATAAGTAAATATTGTCGAATAATACGGGTGACTTAAAACTTTTACAATTTGAAAATAATACAATTTAGTATCTATGGAATTGCCGTTTAAAATGACGACGAAACAACGTGCGGAAGCTTTATTCTCGTGTGTTCGGTTCTTGTACGCTGCTTGATCTTCATCCGGGCACCCTTGGCAATCACCTATGATCAAAACCAACTTAAAAGTTAGTTTTGAGAGTTAAATAATGAGTTTAAACTAGTTACATGGGTCAAACAACAAAAAAAAAATTCCGGAACAAGGGGGTGCCGCGTGACGCCAAGGGTCTACGCGTGACACCTAGCCCTTGTTTTCACAGAATGTTGTTTAAGCTGATGCTGTACATTCCCAGCATAACCCGATTTCACGGAAACGAGCATAACTCTCTCGTTTTTAATCCGTTTTACCCGATTCTTTTTCCTACGCGTCCGTAATTCAATTCTCCATCTTATGGAGTTAAAATCCGACATCCGGATTAACAAAATTTCAGACCTTAAAGTCTTTGGCTTACTACCCTTTTTACCAAATATTGACCCGTTCATGATTTTATCACACCAACATGTTTGTTTGATCTTTAAACTCATGAAATTCATTATTTCAATATCTCCTATCATATTAATCTCAAATCACGGTTTTCTTACATAATAAAATCCCGTTTACGCTTAAATGCTTATTTTGACCCGTTAAGGGTATTTACGCATTTTAGTCTAGAACTTGTGCTTTTCTTTTGACGCTACAAAAATTCCATATCTAATTAACTACAAATATTCCACCACAACTATTTTGTGGTGGATTTAACATATGAACCCCTTTTTCCCAATTTTACCCATCGGTTGGTCATTTTTCGCAATTGACTATTTCTAGACGTTCGACCCACAAATGTTTTTTCCTAGAACTTTTATACACATCTACGGGTTACAAACTCATAATATAAGTTTCTAAACAACCTCTAAGGGTCGTTTACACTGTTTACCTATTAAGGGCTCTTTGGCCACATTTAATCCTTCATTTTTGCAATGAAGGATTTCGGCTAGATATTTGACCTTCTTTACACTTTTAACTATAAGTCCACATATGCGTACCTGGCTCGGGTCATAGCAGTGACCCGTTTACATACCTCTTGCTTTAAATTTTCTAATTAAAGCAACGCAACACATGTTATTTCCTGTAATCACAAAACTCAACAAGTAGGCGTCAATTATTAATGCCAAATGGTATTAACACACCATTTGACCCGTTTAGTCGACATGACCATTTATCAACGTATGATGGTATATTAATTTCATCATGCTCCTTGAACCAATTCCGGTTCGCGCCGTGAGTTTTACTACATAAAAGACATTTTCTTAATGTGCCCGACCCGTTATAACTTTTACCAAATGGTGTCTTTATTTTCTTTTGTTATCACTATTATTTTGACCCATTTGGTTGTCGAGTGAATTCCATCACCTCATTGACATACCAACTCAACCATTTTCGCTATATCACTTTAAACATATTTTAACTAAGCTTGTCTGTATAAATGTAACGAGACGACAAGTCGCGTACCTTTAGAGCGTTCCCTTCAAGTGCATGTCCACTCTGGTTTGTCCGCTTGAAAACTCGACTCATTTGTCTATAGAGTTTAATCAACAATGTGTTTAGAACTCCATTCATGACGTATAACGCATATTTCACAATGTCATTCGAATATGCGTTTTTATTCGAAACTTAACATCTTAGCTTTCTCTTAGGCGTTTTAACAAACACCTTATGGCAGAAATTTACATGATTCATATTCAAGTTCATAACTTGTCATATAGCCAAATTTAACGTCAATCGGTCTATTTTATATAAAGGTTAACATCATTAAATCAGAAATCGCTTCATAAATATCAAATTACACTTGAACAACATTTGAAATCCTAGTGTTCATCAAGTTCTACATAACCCACTAATCACCTACATTGGTGTTCATGGATTTTACTAAAATTTCACATGATTTCAACTTGTATTTGTCTAGGGTTTGTCCCTAGACACTATATTGTTCCTAAATCATCATAAAACAAACATGCAACCATGAATTTCAGATTTTCCCAATTTCATGAGAATTTCGAGTTGAGAGTTTTCATCAAATTTTACATACCTTGTAATCCTCTTGTGATGAGGATCAATAATCTATGCTCGATTTTCGATTTCAGCTTGATTTGAGCCCTCAATTTTGTGAATTATGTGATGAACTAGGGCAAGGTGAGGAGCTCTGGTCGCCCCCTGCGTCCCATGTACGACCAGGCACACTTTTGTGTGTTTGGTCCTTGTTATTATTATTTTTTTATCAATTAAGTTTCAGATTTTACAAGATAAGCCCCTCTACTTTTGTTTATCATAAAGTTTGGTTGTTTTTAACCCTATTATAAGTTACTTCTAGAAATTAGCTAACTAGGTTAAAATTCCTAGTTAGTAAATTCTTGTTTATTTATACTTTATAATTATAATATAAAGTTTTATATTTTCGGGGTGACTTTATCGGGTTAATCTTTTTTCCACTAACGGTATTTTACCCAGCTTTACTATTAACGTGGTTTGATTACCAAACCCGTTTTTGGGATGTTACAGTATGTCTCTTAGAATATGTTCAACCGGTATAATGGCATATAGACAAATAAAGTTACAAATCAAACAAAGGGCTTATGCGTATTTTGATTATGACGATTATGTTTTAAATTAAGGCTATAGTATAACTAATGGGGGTCCTGAGTCGCATAATGATTCAACAGCTGTATTTCTCTGCTATAGTACTTGTTTAAGGCTAAAATGAGTGTTAACTCCTGATTAGGCTTATCTAATACTCATAGTAAATGATTACTCGGCTAAGTGGGAGAATGTAAGATTAAATATATTATGTTTAATATTTAATCTAGTAGCCATTATAATCATTTACATTATATAGATCAAAATATATAATAACATATTAAATAATTAGTTGGTAATTGTTGATGGACCATATTACCCTTATTAACTAATTGGGTTTCCTCTTGGGTGCTTATATAAGGAGACTTATGTAGAGGTTAAAAGGTTACACACTTAGACAGATAACCTAATAAGCATAAAATCATAATCGACCTCCTCTCCATAACCGATCTCCCTTATCGGTTTCACAATCACCATCATCAGTCAGCACCCTAAGGAGGAACCATATCACCTTGACAAAGATGTCGAACTCCATGGCTTCTTCCATCACTTGATTCTCCTCTGCACTGTCTGCGGTGACAGGTACGTTTTCATGTTTTCCATTATGTTTAGAACAAAACTGATCCAACAAGAAATCCCAAACAAACAAAAAACATTACATAATTATATCACGGACATTAAAATCTCTTCATCTTTCCCAATCAAGTCTCACAACTATACTTTAACCAACGGAATGAATCCTCTTTATATCATGGTATATTCAACTTTGAAAGTGGAAATTTATATTATGTGTTCACATAAGGTGTGTGTATTGGATTGATTCTTTCAAGATGGTTATATCATAATACAAAATTGTGTGCCAAATTACGTAGAGTGTAATTGTATATGTAACTACTGAACCTGTAGAAGAAGAAGTTTATGTGAAATTTATAGACTAGAGTTGTTGAAGGTGCATAATAAGTTGTGGAATTGCGTAGGTTAATAGTGTACGGTATTCTTTCAAGTCATATTGTGGGATATACGATGAGGCCTAATGGGGATTGGGACTTGCAAGCGTGGGGGAATTATCTTGCAATTCTTAATTATTTCTCATAAGTATCTTTAATTATTTACGACATTAAGCTAGTGTACTTAATTTGCATATGAAATTAGATTAAAAAGACAACGTTTCTAACACACGTTATTTGTTTATATATTTAAAAATATATATTTTATAGGCGTTAAGCTCGCGTGTACTTAACTAACATATGAAAAATAGACTAAAAAGACAACGTTTCTAACACACATTATTTGGTTAATTATACGTTAAGATATATTTTTATAGGTGCAAAGCCCGTATACTTTATTATCATATGAAAATTAGACCAAAAAGGCCGTTTCTAACACATTTTTTGTTTATACACTTGAATATATTTTTATAGGTGCAAAGTTTTTTACCATATGAAAAAAATAGACAAAAAGACAGTTTCAAACACATTATTTGGTTCTAAACTTAAATATATTTTTTTATAGGTGCAAAGCCCATATACTTTATTAGCATATGAAAAAATAGACTAAAAGGACAACATTTCTTATACACATTATTTGATTTTAAACATTTGTTATATACATTATTTGAAAACAAAAAAATTATAATTATAAGATTATACTACCATAATTTGTTTTTAAACAAAAAAAATATAATTATAAGCTACCATAACCATATAAATTATATCAATTTCATTATTTTTGATGAAATGGACTGAAATATCCTTGAACAAACAAAAAATAGAATACATTTTATTATATATAATATATAAATATCATTATTTTAATATGTAATTTGTAAAAATGGACTAAAAACATGAATAATGTTTTCATATGTTTGGAAAGATAAAGTACGGTTTGTTTAGGATTGTTTAGGAAGGATAGGCCAAGAAGCATGATTTGGGCACATGTTTAGAGACAAGAAAGCACTTGATTACATTCTTTTGTTGATATTCTCATGATTATATCTCATACAATAAAACCAGTATCTCATTCTTTTTATACAAATACCTTGTGACACCCATAATAACAATACATCTCCCGGAGACAGTTACGACACCTAAGACATGTTTACTTCTCAAACGGACAACTTTGTCATACATATACAAAGGCTTCATCCACAACAAACTCAACCTCAATCTCTTCAAACACCAAACTTCTCAGCCATGAAGGTCTTCAATCGCTTTCGTCGGATTCTTATGAAGCTTGTGTTTGCAATGCCGTCTTCCAAGGTGAAATCAAAATCATGTGGTGGTTTGTCAGGCTTAGGAAGGCGATCATGTGATCGTCCAGATCCTCCGAGGACTTCGTACAACTCTTCTTCTTATTATTCTTCAAGCACCCATTACGATGAAGCCATCTCTGACTGCATTGAGTTCTTTAATAAGTCGTCGTCTTCTTCTCCGCCTTCGTTTTCACAACTTGGTGGTAGGAAATCGGATGTTATAGTGTGAAGATCATGGTGAACCAAAGTTTCATGTTATGTTATTGTGATTATGGTATTTTAATAATGTAAAGCATGTCATGTTTATTGTCTTGGTTGGGGGGTTAGGGGATATGTTTTATGTCAATAAGTGGTGAAACTCTTTCACTATATAATATTATTTATCTTTTTTAAGTTATGTTCCATGTATGTCAATAAGTGGCGAAACTCTTTCACTATACAATAAATCATAATTTATTTATCTTTTTATAAGTTATTTTCCATTTTTGTAGATAAGCATATAGAAAGAGAGAATCCAAAGATATATACGATAATTTCCAGTCTTTTCTATAACCCTTGACGAAAAATAGGTCGAAGTACATACTCACAATTACAATAAACTTTTTGTCTGAATTTCAAAACATTACATCAAAACACTCATTTTTATTCTAAAAATATTCTTAAAAAATACTGATAGAATGTAAATTTGACAACTAAGGTGGTGTCTTTTTTTTTTTTAAGTTCTGCGCAGACTCTTCTGTCTGTGCCGCACACACTATGCGCAGACATTGCCATCTGTAGACTGTTTGTTTTTCTGAATACCTTTCATTAAAAAACGTCTACACGAGCTTTTTTTTGGTGAAGACTTGACCCAATCACTTCTAAGATCTTCTAAGGTCTGCCGAAGGTTAAACACCATCACCACCCACCACCACCGTCCACCATCACCACCCATGTCCACGTCCACCACCCACCACCGCCGTCCACCACCACAACCCACCTTCCACATCCACCACCCACCACCATTGTCCCGCACCACCACCACCGTCTGTACACACTACCAATTTATTTTAGAAGTCTACATACGTTTAAAAATAAATTGTCTTCTTCTTGCAGGCTGTAGAGGTTTGGTATACCTCTTCTTCAACAGATGTTTGCAGATGTGGTCCGCAGACTGCAGACATTTTAACTCTTAAAAAACAAACTGCACCTAAATAAATACATGAATTAAAATCCATGATTATCGTTGTATATAATTGAATTAAATCAAATAAAAGTAGAAAGATAAGGAAAAATAAGGAAAATCAAAGTCAGGATCAAGGATAAAAGAATCTGAGTTTGAGAGTTGGCTAAAACGTTTGTGGTTATTTGTCCAAGCATCTGACCTGTTACGACGTTTCATCCGTATTTTACGCGTCACTTAACTCTGAACACACCAAAGTTATAACCATTTAATACTAACACATATATTAGCCATCCAATTGGTTTCTATATGTGGCTTGTGGTTTTTCTTTGCTTTTTTGATCGGGGTCTATTAGGTTTATGGTGCGGAGTTGTGTCATTTGTTTTTGAGTTTGGGTTGTTTTTGTTACTTTCTTGCTAGTTTGTTGATGTTCGAAGTTTCGTTTAATAAAAGTTTGGCAGTTAAAAAGAATAATAGTAAGAATGTGGTGGGCAAAGAATTAACCAGTTGTCTAAAGATATAATCCTTAATATGATAAGTGCAATTTACCACCTTAAACTACACATTAAATCTATAATGTGTTCGATTCTCACAAGTGGGGTTTTTCCCATATTTATTGGGTTTACTCCTGAATTTGTGTATAGGCATCATGCCTAGTGGAGATGGATATGATTGAGTGGTTCCACTGGTGGCACGATGATACTCCAGTGACCGTCAGTGATCCAAATTTGCCGTTCAAAAAAAAAGATCTATAATAAATGCAATTTATTAAATATGTGTTTGACCAAATCATATTCAATTGTTAGTTCTAGTTCCACATCATAGAGTACATTTAAGAAAACACTACAAGATTTACACCATGAATCTTGCAAAAACATCATAAATAGTATAAAAACACTAGGTTTCATATTTCTTTTTAAAAAGATTAAATAAATAAACCCTACTTAATGGATGGGTGAGAGAATGAATCGGTGATGAAATGGCGAATCTTCATTGACTTCTCCTTGGTGCAACTCGCCTAGTTAATCATTCCACCCAATTCTACCTCGTGATATGAGGAGAAGATGGATAAAACCCAAAATAAAGAGATTGTGAGTCATGGGTTGCATAAAAAAACATGATTCGATGAGGATAAACGATATGACTATATGGCTAAACGTGAAACACGTGGTCATGTGGGTCTAGAAATGTAACACCCCGAATTTGTTTTTACTAGTCTTTTCGAATTCTTATGATAGTTAGCGGAATTATAAAAAGTAGGAGTTGGGTTAAAATTTATTCGTATTGTGAATAGGGTGTTTAAAAGTCAAATAACTTAAAAATAAGTTGCTAAAAATAGGGTTGTAAACGAGCCGAGTCGAGCCGAGCTAGACCCAGCTCGAGCTCGGCTCGAACTCGATTCGAGCTGGCTCGGCTCGAGCTCGAATTTCAAATCGAGCTGAGACTTAGGCTCGAGCTCGACTCGATTAAAATTCGAGTTAGCTCGGCTCGGCTCGATCTAGCTCGAACTAATAAAGAACCGCAAATTTTACTACTTAAAAAGCTCTTAAAAATGAATTTCTTCATAGACTAAGGGCCATAATTGTCATTTAATTTAACCATATGGTTAAATATGCAAGTATAAATAGCTAATTCACTTTATACATTGTCTTTACCTTCTATTATAGGGGAGTTACTCTCTTAGTTTTTGTTTTCTAAGCGATGTGGGACAAAAAAATGAAGGATGTAAACCTTATCGAGCCAGCTCACGAGCCGAGACAGGCCTAGCTCGAGCTCGGCTCGTTTACAAACCGAGCCGAGCCGAGCTGGCTCGTTTACAACCGAGCCAATTTCGAGCCGAGCCTTCTTCGAGCTTTTTTCGAGCGAGTTTCGAGCGAGCTGCGAGTCACGAGTTTTTTGAACACCCCTAGCTAAAAAGATAAAAGTCAAAGTTTTGACACTTATATAAAAAAAAATAAAGAAAAGAGAGAGAGAAAGGTGGGTGGGGCCGTGGGGGTGTGACGGATGCAAAATTGGTGATAAAATTTTCATTATATCCTAGAGTATCTACTAAATCGAAGTATTTTGTTAACAACTAATTTTCATAAGTATTCTTTACTAAATCTTGTAATTCTTTAACTAAATTTTGGGTTCTAGACCCACAATGAGTTTTTGAGTTTTTCGAGTTATTGTTGTGAAAAAAAAATCTAATGGTTTAGAAATGATTTTAATTATTGGTTAATATAACCTAAATATATGTGCATATTTGGGAAATATTGAAGGTTTAGAAAGGATTTTAAAAATTGGTTATTATAATCTAAATTTATATGCATATTTGGGAAATATTGAAGTAATACTTGTCGTTCATAGAATATATAAGGTTGGTTATATATTAATGCGCGATCAACTTTGCTATAAAGTTAGTGTGAGCATTTATGTTTCGGTACTATATTCGGTATTCAAGCTGACTTAAGATAAACATATCTAGGTCTTGCATTGCTACACATTAACAATGTATTTGTAATGTATACACATTCAGTGGTCATTCGATACAAAACCAATCTTAAGTAGAACACTACTAGAATCACGTAAACAAATGTATGTATTATGTAATTTAATTATGGTATTTGGTTGAATTTTTATACATGTGATAAATGCAATTTATTACATATGTGTTTACCCAATTCATATTCAATTGTTGGTTCTCGTTCCATTTCATAAAAAGAAAAAGAAAAAAGATGAGAAAAAACTACAAGAGTTATCCCATGAATTTAACAAATACATCATAAATATTATAACAACACTAGCTTTCATGTTTCTTTTTAAAGGAATTAAAGAAATAAACCCTACTTGGCGGATGGGTGAGGGAATGAATCGGTTGGTGAAATGGCGAATCTCCGTTGACTTCTCCTTGGTGAAACTCACCTAATTAGTCATTCTACACAAATCTAGCTCGTGATATGAGGAGACTATGCATAAAAATCCAAATTAATGGGGTTTTTTAGTCGTGTGTCCGAAGAAAATAACATGATCCAATGATGATAAACGACATGACTACGTGGCTAAACGTGAAGCACGTGGTCGTGTGGGTCTGGGCATGTAATACCCCAAATTTGCTTTTTACTAGTCTTTTTGAATTCTTATTTAAGTTGGGGATTTACCAAAAAGTGTAAGTTATTATTATTATTAGGTTAATTTATTAGTATTGTGAATATGGTTCCTAAAAATCAAATAAATTCAAAATAAGTCGCAAAAAATGATAAAAGTCAAAGGCATGACCCATATCGAAAATAAAAGAGAGGATAGGGGTTAAGCTTCCATGTCAAATTAAGATGGTGTTTGGAGTTTGAATGACTATGTATATGTTACTCACATGACAAGAAATATGCATATGTAAGTCACATGCAACTTCCCTGTAATTTTTAATCATTCTAACTTTTTATACATAATTATTTGATGTAGATGTCGTAATTTTTAATCATTCCAACTTAGATATCTATATGAGTATGGGTAAGTACGGTCGTCTCTCTAGAAAATATATAGTTAGTGTTCGGTTGTAAAAACTAAATTAACTAATTACTAAGCAAATTGCTATTGGTTGATTTAGAGAATATGTAGTTAGTGTTCGGTTGTAAAAACTAAACTAAATTAAATAATTTATTTCTTTAGTTATCATTATATATTATTTTTAGTTTTTACCTTTTAGTAATTTATTTCCTAATAAATATGTAACCCTATAAATATTATGTTTTGAGTACATTATACTTTGTGTCCTTTAAATATATCAAACATGCCCTTTAAAAAATTTAATTTCAGTTTATGTCAAAAATCGTATGTTATGTAATAGTTTATATCCTCTTAAGCAATATGAGTTAATTATTTTAGTCAGATTAAATTAGCTCAAGGGAAAAATTGGTATTTCGCACTCTCTTGCATCAAATGCCCCTTTAGGAAACCATATTTGTTTTTGAGTAAATTAAACCCACTCGAAAATCATCATCACCGGAAACCAAACACCAAACAAGAGTTCAACACATTTCCATGTGACACCCCATGAAAACACTTAGTTTATTCAGCAACTGCTTGCTAAATTTCTAGACAAAATTTCTTTCAACTTAGAGATAATGTGACAACTCGCACCTTTAACTCTGTATCATTCCTTTTACGTTGTAATTATGCGTAATAAATAAAAGTGCTTGAATATATTTTAATTGATTATGAAAATTCATACTATGCGATAGTCTAATTAATATTAATATTAAGTATTTCAAAACCCTAAAGTCAGCCGCACAATGGCCGCACACCCTCAAATTAAATATTTGGACTTTGGTGGTCGCACACTTCAAATGTGCTCACACACCACTGTGCGATCACTTAGCCGCACACCATTTTAAATACTGGGCCATCATATCCCAAAAGATCAATAAGATGGACCGTACACCTGCATGTGCGGCCCCTTCCATGTGTATAAATGCACATTTTGCCAAAACCCTAGAATACTTTTGCCGATCATTTGACGGCAGCCTCATTTTCAGCAAACATTCCCCTCATTTTCAGCAAATATCCTTTCCCCTTTTAGCAACATTCTTCCTCTCCTTTGAAGACTCACAACTGCTTTCCTTTTAAAGGTCTTCCTTTTCACCAGAAGATCTTCTTTATTCTCACACACTATCCTGTTTAAACCATTTCCAGGTTAGTATGGTGTAACAATCCTCAAATAAATCCCACAATAATCCGCAATCGTAATCCCAAACACGTACGATGAAATTCTACTTGAAAAATAGAATAAAAATGAATTTTTATTCTGTCGCGGGTCGCGACCAAATAGAGGAGATCTCTCGCGGGGCGCGAGAGACTCATTTCAATCCAGACACGTGTTACGCCACGTGTCACACACGTGTCAGACCTACTCGATGACCTGCCAACCCTATGCATAGATGGGACTTCCTCGCGGGGCGCGAGAGAGAGAGAGACGGGGCTCGCGGGGCGCGAGCGAGTCCCCGAATCAGCCTATATATTGAGGCTTCCAGCTTCATTTCAAAACATTCATCATTTCTTTCTCTCTCAAATTTCTAGCAGGCAAAAATTATTGGGAATAATACCCCTAAACCCCGAAACTCTGCCCGTTATTAGAGTAATAACTCTAATCACTGGTACGATATTTTATCCAATCGATTGAAACCGATTCAATGGATGTTTAAGTACTGCCTGTATACGGCTATACTTTGTCATTCGTTGTGGGTTATGATCTCGTGATTATAAGTAAAGCTGAATTAGGTTAATACGCTAATACGAGTTCCATTGTATCTAGAAATTAGAACTCATAACCAGGGAGCTGTTAAACTAGAATACTTAGCGCTTAAGTAAACTTAGTGTTTAAGTAAACTTAATGGTTAATTAAAACTTAGCGGTTAAGAAACCTTAATAGATAAGTAAAACTTAACAGCTAAGTAAGATTAATTAATCAGCTAAGTAAGTTAATCAGTTAAACAGTTAAGTAAAGTTAATCAACTAAAGTTTAACAACAAGATGTACATGAGGTAGATAATATCTAAATAGGTATATATGGGGTATGTATTATCTAAGGAAAATAATATATAAAGAAGGTTTTATCTAGGGAAGGTTCAACTGAGGAAGGTGTATATGGGTAGATAACACCTAGGGAAGTTCTATGTGGGGCAAGACTTATCCCTTACCTATAAATAGGAAGCTTAGTATTCATATTTCTTTGCTCATTTCTTCTATTCTTCTCTCTATACGTTGGTGTTTTAACCAATAATCACTTATACGATATTCTGTCCGATCGATTTGTGAACCAACTAACGAATGCCAAAGTGTTGTCTAAATAAGACTATACTTTGTGAATTTCGTTAAGGTTCTGATCTCGTGACCATCGCTAGGTTTGATATGGTTTTACACTAATACGATTCAACTCTGTTAAACTAAATATTTAACTATCCGAAAACTCCAAACTATACACTTAAAATCAAACAAGATGTTTAATCATCAGAAGATTCAGAACTCTAAAGTAGATGCTTAATTATCAAGAAGATTTAGAATCAGAAGGCCTGTTAAATCAAACTGTTTTGCTCAAAAATTACCAACGTAATTAAGTGATCAAATTAGTTAAGTGAGGTAGTGTGCTAGAAATGAGTGTCGAAAATATGTTAATCAAGTTGATTTGTAAAAATAGTTTCAGGATACGGCTCAAGATGTAGAGCTGTATCTATGATCAAACGATGAGCAAAAATAAAGTAAACGACACGAGATGTACGAGGAAAGCCCTTGATCAATCTAGATCGCCGGCATAAAACCTCGGGAGCTGACAATCGCAGCTGCCTTGTTCTTCAATTACTTCAAAAATCAGGATACAGTGCAAGATGTGGTAGGGATCGACTAAGTGTTACAACGAAACTTGAATACAAGAGTGGTGTTTGCGATGAGCTAGAGAGTGCAAGTGTATGAGAGTGTTAGTGAAAAATTGTGTGTTCTAAGCTGATCCGTCCCATCTATTTATAGTTAAGATAAAATAACAAACTATCCTAAACTTGCGGGATCCACCGAATATTCCTTCTTCGAACGTTGTAGACCTGGTCTTTCGGGCTCAACGTCTCTCTCTCAACAAATTCGTCCGAGTCTTGAGGAGAAGAAGTCCCCTTGACCGTTAGCAAGTCTCAGCCCTTAACCTGCACGTGGTTAATTCAATAAGCCTCAGGATATCGCCCAAGATGTTAGCAAT
>JARYGA010021567.1:0-17092 GCA_030545235.1 Helianthus tuberosus
ATAAGGCGATCGAAAAATATATTGATGGTCTCCCTGACTCAGTTCAAGACATTGTTACTGGTAGTAACCCCACTACGGTTAGGCAGGCCATTGAGCTATCTGCAACCCTGACTGAATCTCAGATCAGGAAACGTAAGCTTTTCCGAAAGGGTGACAAGAAACCGCTCGAGGAATCAAAGACCATGGATGAACAGACTGGATCCCCTGAACAGTCAAAGAAGCGAAAGGCTTCTCAGAACTTCGCCATGGTCGCTCACAATGGTAAAGCCGTCCCCAACCAACCAGCTCAACCCCGTACTAGGAAGCCATACAATGGAACTTCACCTTTGTGCAACCAATGTGGCCTCCATCATCATGCTAATGTGAGGTGCCGCGAATGCCAACTTTGTGGACTTAAAGGTCATACAGCAAAAGTTTGCGTAGTAGCTGTTGCACCAAATCGAGCTGACAACAAACCTGCTCGAGCTCGCTTTCCACCAGGTTCTTGCAACAAGTGTGGTGAGATGGGACATTTCCGAAGAAATTGCCCAAAGCTTGCAAATGCTAATCCAGCACAGAGATGAGCATCTGATCGACTAGAAGACAACACCGTTTAGAAATAATCATGTCTTATGTATTATTTTCTTTTGTTGTCAAGGTCCATGAAACAGTTGTTATCATTGTTAATAAATAAATCTTTTTATTTACATTGCAATGTATATTATGTGGTTGTATGCATAAACAACATATCCCCTATAATACCGGCAATCAAGGAATCGTATTACTTGAAAAGCAAACTACCCCCAAAATTCTTCCATTTTACAATCTCTTGCGTTTTACACAAAGATCCCAAGTAACCGTCTCTTGCAAAGAGACGAAGTGCAAAGTGCAAGTTATAACTCTGTACGAATACCCCAAGTACCATTATAAATTCTTAATAGGGTACCCAAGGGTATTTCCGTATGTCCTAAATTATTGTGTACCTTAATTCGAATATTGCGTTTTCCTGAAAAACGAAAATCGAATTTTTGGTAGATCATCCTATCTTCATGAATGTATTCTTGAAATGATTAAAGTGCCAAATGAAATCCACGAATTGGATTCCTGGTGTACTTTAAGTATCCGCGTCCAAAGATAACAAATTAATAAACAAATTAAACAACTATGTGATTATGTGTTTATATGTTCCCTTTATGTTTTTGGTGTGATCCAAATTCTTGTCATTCAAATCCTCGTAGAATCTTCCATATCTTTGGGTGCTATATTAAATCCTCAACGGGCTTGTACGTAATAGTAAAGACCCTTGGATTATATTGTACCATTCCATAATTAGACCCTGAGAGGTCTAGGTAAACAGATTGATCCAAAAATCTGGTTAGGAATATCATGTGATGATATAGCTGAAAGGACTCCTTGGTGGTCTAATTTAAAAGGATCTTTTGTCGATCTAATTAAAAGGACCCTATGGTAGTTTAGTCACACTCATCATCAGGTTTGATTTTTCCTCCCCTTCACATTTCAGACAAATTGTGCGGACTATGCAAGGAATTGCGTAATTATGGATGCATACATAATTATGAAATTCAGTGCACGGAAACCACAGTGAGTTTTGTCATGTGTCTAGAGTTTATTCTGTTCATTTTTGTTTCTGAAGATGTAAAATGATTATTCTGTTCATTTTTGTTTCTGAAGATGTAAAATGACTATTCTGTTCATTTTTTTTCTGAAGATGTAAAATGACTATTCTGTTCATTTTTGTTTCTGAAGATGTAAAATGACTATTCTGTTCATTTTTGTTTCTGAAGATGTAAAATGACTATTCTGTTCATTTTTGTTTCTGAAGATGTAAAATGACTATTCTGTTCATTTTTGTTTCTGAAGATGTAAAATGACTATTCTGTTCATTTTTGTTTCTGAAGATGTAAAATGACTATTCTATTCATTTTTGTTTCTGAAGATGTAAAATGACTATTCTGTTCATTTTTGTTTCTGAAGATGTAAAATGACTATTCTGTTCATTTTTGTTTCTGAAGATGTAGAATGACTATTCTGTTCATTTTTGTTTCTGAAGATGTAGAATGACTATTCTGTTCATTTTTGTTTCTGAAGATGTTGTGGAAAATGACTATTCTGTTCATTTTTGTTTCTGAATAATGCCTGTTGAAAATAACTCCGTTCATTTTTTTATTTCTGAAAAATGTTCGTTAAAGAGAAATTACAGGATTATGTCTTGTTCATCTTTGATGGTTATTTAACACAAAGTCACAGATAGACTCCTACGAATTTAATTTCGGGACGAAATTTCCTAAAGTAGGGGAGACTGTAACACCTGGGTCACTTCAACCATCAAACAAATGCCAAACCAATGAAATATAGTATTTCATACTTGGGATTTGTAAAAATATGTGTATCGTTTACACATATCAATTCTTGTTCAATTTCAAGCTTTAAATCGCTTTCTGGAGGGTTATACGCGCTCTGATGAGTAGATATAACCAGTTTAATCCAACGAACACTCCGGAATAGTGAAATAGGCTTAACATACCTTAAATAACCTTTACATAACTTAAATATAAGTTTTGGAAGGTTTGGTGTGGTGAAATCAAAGTTAAAACGCTTACAGGGACTAAAGTTGACAAACTGCGAAAGTATGCCAATCTGAACTGTAACAGACCTTCCGGAACATGACCATAAGTTAAACATGCCATAAATATCCTTTACATAGCTTAGAAATAGGCTTTGAGGGGTTCGGTGTGCTAAAATAAACTTTTGAGTCATTCAGGGACTAAAAGTGTCAAAAAGTGCACAAGTTTGCATTTTCGCGCATAACTTACGTTCTGAATACATCCGGACATCCAAAAATTTATGTAAGCATGACTATATTATGCTTTAGTGTTTGGCTTGCAAAAAATCCATTCGTTGCGTCATTTGGATCGTTTTTCGCGCTTGTGCGCATTCCGTCGTAATTAAGCGAACATCGCGTTCGTACGACCAAACGAACCAACACCCGGCATATTTTTGAGCATGTTTCATGTCCACAATGTTTAGGCATCATTTTAGGGCCTTAAAGTTGGCTTTACGGGCCTTAGAAGTGTCGAAAATGGCTTAAACATCAACAGGGACTGAAACTGTCAAATTACAAACATGTTTGCTGATCAGAAGTCTCAGGCGGCCCGCCTGAGTTTTCACTGATCCTAACGCGGGCCGCGTCCGCTTGTCTGATCAGATAATATCGAACAGTCAGCACGATCCAGCTGTTTTAACCACCACCACACCTTTCCCACTTGCATTTTCAGCTGATAAGGACCAATTTAAGCCACCACAACTTTCCGACACTTGTACGGTTACGATTAAGGCACGATATTCGACAAACGATCTTAACGGTTACCCGAAAACTATAAATACCCCACCCCCATTGCTTCTAAACCCACAAGAATCTGATCTAAGTGACTCTAAGTTGGAACCATTGTTTCATACCTGAGTTATTGTGATCTAGATTAGCATTCGGGGACCCTTCGTAAGTATTCTTTCGTTCTTTTCCTTATTTTTACTGCTTTTCGAGTCAGAAAGTCAAACTTTGTTTGACTTTCAGCGTTGACCAGTAATGGTCAATGCGAAGTTCGTTTGAACTTCGCAACGTGAGTGTAATCACGTTGGTTATAGTCCCTTGGGACTATGCCTACTGATTACCACGTTGTCTAGGGTCGTAGGGTAAGCGATCTGATAAATCGCTTATACCTCGAACCCGACCCATTTGGTCGATCATTAGGATCCGACCAAATACATTAGGTGACCATAGTAGGTAGGGAATAACCTTCCGAGGTTATACCCTATGGTCACATCGTTTGAGTAGTTGTATGATAGGTAGTTTATATGCCTTAGGTAAATTACCAGAATACCCTTTTCATGTATAATTGGTAATTAAGCATATGTAACCTAAACTTTTGTCACATAACTGATTATGTAACATGTTTAGGCATATAACACTTGTCATAGGACTAGTTAGGCGGTCCGTACGCGTTCTACGCGCACGACGCGTTAAAGTAGCATAAGCTACCTAAACGGGTCGTAATGGGTCGAAAGCACTCAGGTTAAGTTTCATTTAGTAGGTAGGCTTTGTTAAACCAAATGACACGAGTCTCTACACTCGTTTGGTTTACAAACCCTAATGCTACCCAATCTTCCGATCTAGGTCCGGTTTATTAACATAGTTACCTATACTAGGTGCCGTTTGATATCCGCGATCCCTAGCATTGTTTAGTTGTTACTCAAGGACTACTGAGCAATCTCAAGTGAGTACATAGACCCCTCTTTTACTATTTTCCAAACTGTTTTGGGGTGGAACACATGTGCCTACTTGTTACTTTCATGTTTTCCTGTTTTCACATCATATACCTGCTATGTTCGTTAGTACATTATAGTACATGATTTTTGACACTTCTACATAGACATTTGACATAGACATTTGACATAGACATTTCGGCATAGACATTTTTACATGATTGACATTTGATCATGCATTTCCCACAAAACATAACTTTGATTTAAACCAAGTTTTACTTCAATACTTTGTTTTTGTGCATATGGTTTAGTTGAGACATTTCACTTGCCATACATGGATATTTGACATAGATATTTGACATAGACATTTTGACATGATTTACATCTTGACATGAACACTTTGACATATTATTCAATACATTTGACAATTGGTTTAAACATAGACATCTTACATTGTTTGGTTTGGTTTGGTTTGATTAAGTGATTAAGTAACGATGCGTGTGTAATATGATACAAGCATGGTGGATACGCCGCTGGTACTTCCTATATATAAGTGTTTGTATGATATCACATATTGTAGCGTTATTTGAATCATTTCAGTTTGAGACATAGAACATTTTATACAAATAACATACTTTTCACAAGACATTGATTTACAAACAACTTATCTTATACAAACTCATTTTACATGGTTATTCATTTAACCTGACATTTATTTATACATATCATCTGATCTTATCGTTTTTCAAATGATTTAAAAGACAAAGCAAATAACAAGGTTCATGACTAAACATTTTCTCAAACATAAGTCATGAATCTTATTTCCACAAAACCTATGTATCTCACAGGCATTTTTATGCTGACGTACCTATTTTCACATGTGTTTTTCAGGAGCTGTTGCATAAGATGATCAAGATACACTGTAACACCTGTGCCTCCACGGCCATCAAACAAATTCCAAACCAATGAAATATTGTATTTCATACTTGGGATTTGTAAAAATATGTGTATCATTTGCACATATCAACTCTTGTTTGATATTAAGCTTTAAATCGCTTTCTGGAGGGTTATACGCGCTCTGACGAGTAGATATAACCAGTTTAATCCAACGAACACTCCGGAATAGTGAAATAGGCTTAAAATACCTTAAATAACCTTTACATAACTTATATATAAGTTTTGGAAGGTTTGGTGTGGTGAAAACAAGCTAAATTGCTTACAGGGACTAAACTTGACAAACTGCGAAAGTATGCCAATTTGAACTGTAACAGACATTCCGGAACATAACCATAAGTTAAACACACCTTAAATATCCTTTACATAGCTTAGAAATAGGCTTTGAGGGGTTCGGTGTGCTAAAATAAACTTTTGTGTCATTCAGGGACTAAAAGTGTCAAAAAGTGCACAAGTTTGCATTTTCGCGCATAACTTACGTTCTGAATACATCCGGACATCCAAAAAATTTATGTGAGCATGACTACATTATGTTTTAGTGTTCGCCTTAAGAAAAATCCATTCGTCGCATCTTTTGGATCGTTTTTCGCGCTTGTGCGCATTCCGTCGTAATTAAGCGAACATCGTGTTCGTACGGCCAAACGAACCAACACCCGGCATATTTTTGAGCATGTTTCATGTCCACAATGTTTAGGCATCATTTTAGGGCCTTAAAGTTGGCTTTACGGGCCTTGGAAGTGCCGGAAATGGCCTTAAACACGTGCAGGGGCTGAAACTGTCATTTCTGAAACATATATGCAGATCAGAAGCCTCAGGCGGCCCGCATTGTGTTTGGCTGATCCTAAAGCGGGCCGCTTCCCACCTTCTGACCAGATTAAGTGTATTTAATCACAAGTTGCACATGTTTGATCCACCACCACATGTTCTAACTTGCTTAGTCACTAGATAAGGATGGAATTAAGCTTCCATAACCTTTCAACAAGTGTACGGGTTGGATCAAGGCACGGTTTCCTTGAAACGATCCTAACGGTTACCCGAAAACTATATATACCCCATGCCCCCCATTGCATAACTTACTAGAATTCTGATTTTAGAAACTCTAAGTTGAAACCATTGTTTCATACCTGAGATTCTTGAATCGGGATTAGCATTCGGGGACCCTGGGTAAGTATTCTTTCATTCTTTTCCTTATTTTACTGCTTTTCGAGTCCGAAAGTCAAACTTTGTTTGACTTTCAGCGTTGACCAGTAATGGTCAATGCGAAGTTCGTTTGAACTTCGCAACGTGAGTGTAATCACGTTGGTCATAGTCCCTTGGGACTATGCCCACTGATTACCACGTTGTCTAGGGTCGTAGGGTAGGCGATCTGATAAATCGCCTATACCTTCGAACCCGACCCAGTTTGGTCGATCATTAGGATCCGACCAAATACATTAGGTGACCGTAGTGTAGGGAATAACCTTCCGAGGTTATACCCTATAGTCACATCGTTTAAGTAGTTGTATGATAGGTAGTTTATATGCCTTAGGTAAATTACCAGAATACCCTTTTCATGTATAATTGGTAATTAAGCATATGTAACATGTTTAGGCATATAACACTTGTCATAGGGCTAGTTAGGCGGTCCGAACGCGTTTCACGCGCACGACGCGTTAAAGTAGCATAAGCTTCCTAAACGGGTCGTAATGGGTCGTAAACAGTTATGTTAAGTTTCATTTAGTATGTAGGCTTTGTTAAACCATATCACGCGAGTCTCCACACTCGTTTGGTTTACAAACCCTAATGCTACCCAGTCTTCCGATTTAGGTCCGGTTAATTAACATAGTTACCTATATTAGGTGCCGTTTGATTTCCGTGATCTCTAGCACTGCTTGGTGGTTATCTTTAGACAACTGAGCAATCTCAAGTGAGTACATAGACCCCTCTTTTACTGTTTTCCAAACTGTTTTGGGGTGGAACACATGTGTCTACTTGTTACTTTCATGCTTTCCTGTTTTAACATCATATACTGCTATGTTCGTTAGTACATTATAGTACATGATTTTATGACATTTCATGCTAGGTGTGCCCAATTGTGTGCATTACTTAGTACCTCGTTTTACATGACATTTTGACATAGACATTTGACATAGACATTTCGGCATAGACATTTTAACATGATTGACATTTGATCATGCATTTCCCACAAAACATAACTTTGATTTAAACCAAGTTTTACTTCAATACTTTGTTTTTGTGCATATGGTTTAGTTGAGACATTTCACTTGCCATACATGACATTTTGACATAGACATTTGACATGGATATTTGACATAGACATTTGACTTGGATATTTGACATAGACATTTTGACATGATTTACATCTTGACATGAACATTTTACATTGTTTGGTTTGGTTTGATTAAGTGATTAAGTAACGATGCGTGTGTAATATGATACAAGCATGGTGGATACGCCGCTGGTACTTCCTATATATAAGTGTTTGTATGGTATTACATGTCGTAACGTTATTTGAATCATTTCAGTTTGAGACATATAACATTTTATACAAATAACATACTTTTCACAAGACATTGTTTTACAAACAACTTATCTTATACAAACCCATTTTACTATGGTTATTCATTTAACCATACATTATTCACTTATTTTATAGATATCATCTAAACTCATTGTTTTTCAAATGATTTACAAAACAAAGCAAATTACAAGGTTCATGACTAAACATTTTCTCAAACATAAGTCATGAAACCTATTTTCACAAAACCTATGTATCTCACAGGCATTTTTATGCTGACGTACCTATTTTCACATGTGTTTTCAGGAACTGTTGCATAAGATGATCAAGATACACATAGACAGACTTGGGCTTTAGTGACAATAAAAGATGCAAGACTAGTTAATTATGTTGTATTTCCTTGTTTGTTAATACATTGTAACACTTTTAATCAATAAAACGAAACTTCAATTGCCATGGATTTGAAACAATTAATTCTGTTACAACACTCCCCGACATTTCCGCCACGTTTTGTATGTTCTACGTGGTCGGGGTGTGACAGAAAAGATGGTATCAGAGCCAATGGTTATAGGGAATTAGGTTATTAGTAATGCTTTGACCTAGTCTATAACCTTCTTAGGACCCTAACGCGAGTTTACTTGCGTTTAGTCATAAAACAATACCGTCACCTATCCTTAGGCGACGACCACAACAAGAACATAAATTTCAAAACCGCTTTGAAAACTAATCATCTGTTCTAGGATGATTTATTACAAGGTTTTGAACCCTCTATTGTAAGGTTTTGAACCCCTTTGAATTTTCAAAATCTCGTCAAGGTTTTGGGTTTTTAATAATGTGAACACGTGCAAACTGGAAGGGTGAATGCCTGTATTCTGGGTTTTCTGTCTAGGCAAGCACTTCGTATACATCTCATCAGACGCGAGACCAGTTGTGCTTACCTGGGAATTCTTGGGATGAGTGTTCACTTATAGGCGAGCATGTCTTCGCGATACATTATATTGACCCATTTACTTTGATTAGTCACCATCTCATTTGTTTGCCTTTGGTAACAAACAAATGGTCACAATCTTCATGTGTTGTTATTCTCTTTTGACTATCTTTCGCTTGTTTCCTCCTATGCCTTTCGTTATCTTCAAGATGCTTCTTCATCGCAACAACAATGTCCGAACCAGGTGCTGCAACTACCCATCAAATAGGCGTCGTACTCCAGAAGACCATTGATTTAGCTATCACCATGACTCATCTCAAGGATGAAGCCGTGCAAGGGAACCGCTCCTTGGAGAAATCAATGCAACTGCCATCATCCAAACCAAATACCCTGTTTCAAATGTACCCACGATGGACGATGGAGACATTTGGTTAACATGTGTCGCTTTGCAATCCAAAGCAAAGCTATTACAAATCCTGCTGCTGCTCAACCTTCAAACTCTGCTTCATATGTCGCTTGACATATCCAGCGCCTCAACCTCATGAACTTTCTACCTTGTGTGTCGACGTAAGCACGCCTAGTGCAAGGTGTCGGTACACTCCCGTTACACAAACTCCAAAAATCCATGTAGGATCTTTCTATCCTCATAATTAGATCCTTGTGGATGGGTATCATTCATCGGAGTCCTTAATTGAATTCTTTGTATGATTTAATACGTACATTACGATTCAATAAGGACAAAGCCGAATTCTTATTAAGATCTTCCTATCTTCATAGATAGATTCTTGAAATGATTAAAGTGCCAAATGAAATCCACGAATTGGATTCCTGGTGTGCTTTAAGTATCCGCGTCCAAAGATAACAAATTAATAACCAAGTTAAACAACTAAGAGAGTATGTGCTTATGTGTTTTTTTATGTGTTTTGTGTTTTTGTATACTCTGGATATTCGCTATCCAAATCCTCGTAGAATCTTTCTTATCTTCATATGAAGGATTCGTAGTAGGATATTCAAAAAGGTACTATCTTAAATCCTTAATGGACTTCCACGTTGTAGTTAAGTCCCTTGGATTATAAAGTACTATTCCAAAGTTTAAGGGAAACATGTGTTGAAAAGTTAAATAGATCCTCCGTCGATCTAAAGTTAAATACATCCTACGTCGGTGTAGTTAAATGTTTTTTTAATTAAAGAGATCCTACGTCGATCTAAAGTTAAATACATCCTACGTCGGTGTAGTTAAATGTTTCTCTTAGATAGTTGAGTTAAAGAGATCCTACGTCGATCTAAAGTTAAATACATCCTACGTCGGTGTAGTTAAATGTTTCTCTTAGATAGTTGAGTTAAAGAGATCCTACGTCGATCTAAAGTTAAATACATCCTACGTCGGTGTAGTTAAATGTTTCTCTTAGGTAGCTGAGTTAAAGAGATCCTACGTCGATCTAAATTAAATAGATTGGTCCGACAATCTAGTTAAATACATCCTACGTCGATGTAGTTAAATTTTCCCCGTAGGTAGTTTAGTTAAAGAGATCCTACGTCGATCTAAGTTAAATAGATTGGTTCGACAATCTAGTTAAATATATCATGTGTTTATGTAGTTAAATAGGCCCTCGGGTGGTCTAAATCAAGAGATTGTTTGTTAATCCAATCCTTTGGTGACCTAGTTAAAGTGACTCTATTGCAGTCAAGTTAATTCACCACAGGATTATTCGTTTAATTTTTCCCCATACGCATTATGAAATGAACTGTGCGGACTGTGCAAGGAACTACGTAATTATGGAGGCCTACATAATTATGGAATTCAGTGCACAGAAACCACAGAAAGTTTTGTCATGTGTTAAGACCAACAGTGGCAAGAGTAATGATACGGGAGAAGTCTTGGACTTCGACCAATGTCATTTATTCTCACACTACCAAATTCTGATCTCAATCATACACACAGTTTCCTATGATGAGTCTTCATAAGAAACGTTCTTTTGTCCGTAGTTCAAAACTCCATGTTTTGTTACTACAATGACTTCACTTTGATGGTTGACATTTTCGCTAAGAATCCTAACATAGCCCAGAGTTCTACTTAGGGTTCAAGGGGTTCACTCAAAGCGAAAACATCACTGTCGTCTCCACAAGTTTCTCCTAAAATTAAATTTCGGGACGAAATTTCCTAAAGTAGGGGAGACTGTAACACCTGTGCCTCCACGGCCATCAAACAAATGCCAAACCAATGAAATATTGTATTTCATACTTGGGATTTGTAAAAATATGTGTATCATTTGCACATATCAACTCTTGTTTGATATTAAGCTTTAAATCGCTTTCTGGAGGGTTATACGCGCTCTGACGAGTAGATATAACCAGTTTAATCCAACGAACACTCCGGAATAGTGAAATAGGCTTAACATACCTTAAATAACCTTTACATAACTTATATATAAGTTTTGGAAGGTTTGGTGTGGTGAAAACAAGCTAAATTGCTTACAGGGACTAAACTTGACAAACTGCGAAAGTATGCCAATTTGAACTGTAACAGACATTCCGGAACATAACCATAAGTTAAACACACCTTAAATATCCTTTACATAGCTTAGAAATAGGCTTTGAGGGGTTCGGTGTGCTAAAATAAACTTTTGTGTCATTCAGGGACTAAAAGTGTCAAAAAGTGCACAAGTTTGCATTTTCGCGCATAACTTACGTTCTGAATACATCCGGACATCCAAAAAATTTATGTGAGCATGACTACATTATGTTTTAGTGTTCGCCTTAAGAAAAATCCATTCGTCGCATCTTTTGGATCGTTTTTCGCGCTTGTGCGCATTCCGTCGTAATTAAGCGAACATCGTGTTCGTACGGCCAAACGAACCAACACCCGGCATATTTTTGAGCATGTTTCATGTCCACAATGTTTAGGCATCATTTTAGGGCCTTAAAGTTGGCTTTACGGGCCTTGGAAGTGCCGGAAATGGCCTTAAACACGTGCAGGGGCTGAAACTGTCATTTCTGAAACATATATGCAGATCAGAAGCCTCAGGCGGCCCGCATTGTGTTTGGCTGATCCTAAAGCGGGCCGCTTCCCACCTTCTGACCAGATTAAGTGTATTTAATCACAAGTTGCACATGTTTGATCCACCACCACATGTTCTAACTTGCTTAGTCACTAGATAAGGATGGAATTAAGCTTCCATAACCTTTCAACAAGTGTACGGGTTGGATCAAGGCACGGTTTCCTTGAAACGATCCTAACGGTTACCCGAAAACTATATATACCCCATGCCCCCCATTTCATAACTTACTAGAATTCTGATTTTAGAAACTCTAAGTTGAAACCATTGTTTCATACCTGAGATTCTTGAATCGGGATTAGCATTCGGGGACCCTGGGTAAGTATTCTTTCATTCTTTTCCTTATTTTACTGCTTTTCAAGTCCGAAAGTCAAACTTTGTTTGACTTTCAGCGTTGACCAGTAATGGTCAATGCGAAGTTCGTTTGAACTTCGCAACGTGAGTGTAATCACGTTGGTCATAGTCCCTTGGGACTATGCCCACTGATTACCACGTTGTCTAGGGTCGTAGGGTAGGCGATCTGATAAATCGCCTATACCTTCGAACCCGACCCAGTTTGGTCGATCATTAGGATCCGACCAAATACATTAGGTGACCGTAGTGTAGGGAATAACCTTCCGAGGTTATACCCTATAGTCACATCGTTTAAGTAGTTGTATGATAGATAGTTTATATGCCTTAGGTAAATTACCAGAATACCCTTTTCATGTATAATTGGTAATTAAGCATATGTAACATGTTTAGGCATATAACACTTGTCATAGGGCTAGTTAGGCGGTCCGAACGCGTTTCACGCGCACGACGCGTTAAAGTAGCATAAGCTTCCTAAACGGGTCGTAATGGGTCGTAAACAGTTATGTTAAGTTTCATTTAGTATGTAGGCTTTGTTAAACCATATCACGCGAGTCTCCACACTCGTTTGGTTTACAAACCCTAATGCTACCCAGTCTTCCGATTTAGGTCCGGTTAATTAACATAGTTACCTATATTAGGTGCCGTTTGATTTCCGTGATCTCTAGCACTGCTTGGTGGTTATCTTTAGACAACTGAGCAATCTCAAGTGAGTACATAGACCCCTCTTTTACTGTTTTCCAAACTGTTTTGGGGTGGAACACATGTGTCTACTTGTTACTTTCATGCTTTCCTGTTTTAACATCATATACTGCTATGTTCGTTAGTACATTATAGTACATGATTTTATGACATTTCATGCTAGGTGTGCCCAATTGTGTGCATTACTTAGTACCTCGTTTTACATGACATTTTGACATAGACATTTGACATAGACATTTCGGCATAGACATTTTAACATGATTGACATTTGATCATGCATTTCCCACAAAACATAACTTTGATTTAAACCAAGTTTTACTTCAATACTTTGTTTTTGTGCATATGGTTTAGTTGAGACATTTCACTTGCCATACATGACATTTTGACATAGACATTTGACATGGATATTTGACATAGACATTTGACTTGGATATTTGACATAGACATTTTGACATGATTTACATCTTGACATGAACATTTTACATTGTTTGGTTTGGTTTGATTAAGTGATTAAGTAACGATGCGTGTGTAATATGATACAAGCATGGTGGATACGCCGCTGGTACTTCCTATATATAAGTGTTTGTATGGTATTACATGTCGTAACGTTATTTGAATCATTTCAGTTTGAGACATATAACATTTTATACAAATAACATACTTTTCACAAGACATTGTTTTACAAACAACTTATCTTATACAAACCCATTTTACTATGGTTATTCATTTAACCATACATTATTCACTTATTTTATAGATATCATCTAAACTCATTGTTTTTCAAATGATTTACAAAACAAAGCAAATTACAAGGTTCATGACTAAACATTTTCTCAAACATAAGTCATGAAACCTATTTTCACAAAACCTATGTATCTCACAGGCATTTTTATGCTGACGTACCTATTTTCACATGTGTTTTCAGGAACTGTTGCATAAGATGATCAAGATACACATAGACAGACTTGGGCTTTAGTGCTCTGATACCATCTTTTCTGTCACACCCCGACCGCGTAAAACAACAAATCGCGGCGGAAACATCGGGGCGTGTTGCAACAGAATTAATGTTTCATAACCATGGATATCAAAAGTGTTTTGTTTTATTAAACATTGAGTAATTACATCGTCTGGAAATCTAATTACACTATTTAAACATAGTCTATCATTGTTATTGAGTCAATAAGGCCTTGTCCAGTCCTATGTGAGTATGCATCTTATCAATCGATATCATCCAACATACCTGAAACATATGTGAAAACGAGGTCAGCAAAGAAATGCTGGCGAGTACATAGGTTTTGTGAAAATAAGATTCATGACTTCTGTTTAAGAAAATGTTTAGTCATGAACCTTGTAATTTGCTTTGTCTTTGTAAATCATTTGAAAAATAATAAGTTCGGATGATAAGTATAAATAAGAGAATGATGCATGATCAAATGAATAACCATGTAAAATGAGTCTTTATAAGATGAATTGTTTGTAAATAAATGTCTTGTGAAAAGTATGTTACTTGTATAAAATGTTCTATGTCTCAAACTGGAATGATTCAAATAACGCTACAATATGTAATACCATACAAACACTTATATATAGGAAGTACCAGCGGCGTATCCACCATGCTTGTATCATATTACACATGCATCGTTACTTAATCACTTAATCAAACCAAACCAAACAATGTAAAATGTTCATGTCAAGATGTAAATCATGTCAAAATATCTATGTCAAATATCCATGTCAAATGTCTATGTCAAAATGTCATGTATGGCAAGTGAAAGGTCTCAACTAAACCATATGCACAAAAACAAAGTATTGAAGTAAAACTTGGTTTAAATCAAAGCTATGTTTTGTGTAAAATACATGATCAAATGTCAATCATGTACAAATGTTTACCCAATCGTTAAACCATCTTGTCTTAATCGTTCAAATCGTTCTTGTTTTAACAAACCCTTACCAAAGGGTAAGTTAATATTTTAATTGTGAAACTACTTTATGGTCGATTCTCTAATAACATTCAAACCTTCTTGACGCGTTCCTCGTTCCAACTCGCTCTCGTTCTCGTTCTTAACAAACCCTTACCAAAGGATAAGTTAATAATTACAGATTCAGTCGCTACCCACAACCCCCACACATAACAATGGGTGCAGTAAATAACGGGATTTGTCAGATCCTATGGTACCATAACCTAATACTGGTCGGCTTGATCATTGCTAATGAATGTCATTGGTCATGTAACTACAACCAACAAGTTCGTTCACTTTATTGAAATTGTTATTAGTTTTTGAAATCATTGTATTCGTTCTTGAAATCATTGTTAGCGTTCTTGAAATAATTGTTATTGTTCTTGAAACCACATTGTAATTGTTATTGAAATCATTGATAAAGCATTTAGCACATATGAGTCACCCCAAAACAGTTGAAAACAGTAAAAGAGGGGAAAAATGTACTCGCCTGAGAGTGCTTAGGAGTCTTGAACAACTACCAAGTAAGCTAGAGGAGTCCCGGAAAACAAACGGTACCTAATATAGGTAACTACATAAATAACCCGGACCTAAATCGGAAGACTGGGTAGCAGGAGGGTTTGTAAACCAAATGAGTGTAGGAACTCATATGATATGGTTTAACAAAGCCTACATACTAAATGAAACTTAACCTAAGTATTAATAAACACATAGTCACATAATTGCGTACTCGTTCAATCGCATAATCGTTCAATTTGACCTTTAATTTGTTATCTTCGGACACGGGTATTTAAAGCATACCAGAAACCAAATCCGTGGATTCCTTTTAAGATCTTCCTATCTTCATAGTTAGATTCTTGAAAATATTTAAAGTGCCATTGTATGTTCTACGTGGTCGGGGTGTGACATACACATAGGCAGACTTGGGCTTTAGTGACAATAAAAGATGCAAGACTAGTTAATTATGTTGTATTTCTTTATTTGTTAAGACATGGTAACACTTTTAATCAATAAAACGAAACTTTAATTGCCATGGATTTGAAACATTAATTCTGTTACAACACTCCCCGACGTTTCCGCCACGTTTTGTATGTTCTACGTGGTCGGGGTGTGACAACAGCAGCCATATGTTGCGCCATGATATCTGCCATTTTGGCATTAGATAGCGGATTTTCGCGTCAGGGAGGCATTCTAAAAGAGGAAACATGAGAGAAAACGAGTGAGATGATTAGATGAAAAGAATGGGATGAAACAGAAATCAACAATGCAAAGATGGTGGTCATTCGTTTGTTACCACAAAGCAAACAAATGACACACAGTGACTAATCAAAGTAAATTGGTCCAAAAATAATGTATCGCGAAGACATGCTCGCCTATAAGTGAACACTCACCCCAAGAGTTCCCAGGTAAGAGTGACTGGCCCGATTATGTGGATTTGTACGAACACTCTAGCCTTAGACAGAAAACCCAGGGTACAGGCATTCACCTTTCCAGTTTGCACGTGTTCACACATTTAGAACCCAAAACTTTGACGAGATTTTGAAAACTTGGAAGGCACAAGGCCAAAAGAATCATTCAAAAAAGGATGATAAATTTTCAAAATCATTCAGAAGAATTGAAGGGTTCAAAACCTTATAATAAATCATTTAAAAAAAACAGATGATTGATTTTCAAAAATCGTTTTGGAAAATTGGGTTCTTGTTTTGGGTAATCACCTAAGGATAGGTGAAGTGCATGTTTTAAGATCTAAACACAAGATAACTTGTGTTAGGGTCCTAGAAAATTTATAGTCTAGGTCAAAGCATTACTAATAACCTAATTCCCTATAACCATTGGCTCTGATACCAACTCTTCTATCACACCCCGACCACGTAAAACAACAAAACGTGGCGGAAACGTCGGGGAGTGTTGTAACAGAATTATTGTTTCACAACCATGGTAATTAAAGTTATGTTTTATGTCACACCCCGACCACGTAAAACAACAAAACGAGGCGGAAACGTCGGGGAGTGTTGTAACAGAATTAATTGTTTCACAACCATGGAGATTAAAGTTACGTTTTTTTAACAAACAAGAGAGTTACATTGTCTTAAAACAAGAAACAAAGAGTACATAACATAATTTAACTAGTTCTTGCTTCGTTTTAAGTCACTAAGGCACAGGTCCGCCTAAGTGTGTCTCGATCATCCTATGCAACAGCTCCTGAAAACACATGTGAAAATAGGTACGTCAGCATAAAAATCCCTGTGAGATACATAGGTTTTGTGAAAAAAGGATTCATGACTTGAGTTTAAAGAAACTGTTTAATAAAGAGTAGTCATAAATCTTGTTGAGTGTTTTCTTTCATAAATCATTTGAAAAGCGA
>JARYGA010021568.1:0-24651 GCA_030545235.1 Helianthus tuberosus
TTTCGAGGTGTTACACTTCAGCATCTATTTATACTTGGGCGGAGATGCAACAAATTTTCCTAGATGAATTTTATACCTCTCAAAAGACCAATGATGCTAGAAAGGGGTTGAGGAGCTTTCAACAACAACATGGTGAAATGTTCCATGTGGCTTTTGAGCGTTTCAATATGATGATCAAAAATTACCCTCACCATGGAATTGAATTGTGGGAATTAATGAATGCTTTTCACGAGGGGTTGAGTGCCGAAGATGCTCGTGACTTAATGTCCATTACTGGTGGGACTTTTGGTACAAACTACGAGAATGATGATTGGGAGTTTTTGGAGAACATGGCAACTACATAAAAAAGAAAAGCTCAAGCATCGAGGAGAGCACGACCAGCCATTGCCCGACCTCAAGTGCACGCAATAGATGATGGTAATGTTCAAACTACTAACCAAATTTATGATGTTTGTGCATTGTGTAATGAAATAGGTCATGCGGCTGAAAATTGCCAAGGAATGGTGGAAGGGCAATATGAAGAAGTTCATGCAGTACAAGGTCAAGGAGGGGGTGGTAGAAATTACAACAATATGAATTCTAACACTTACCACCCCGGGTTGAGGAACCACCTGAATTTCCGATATGGAAACCTTTCGAATCAAGCTAACCCGAATTTTCAAGGTAGCCAAGGAAACTTTGGTTCGCGCCAACCTTACAACAATCAAAGTGGATATAGAGGTGGGAACAACCAAGGATACCAAAGGCAATATCAAGCGGGTCAAGAACAAGGGGGGTCTTCGGGTGGAAACAAGATGATGGATATGTTGAAGAGCATGCAAGCGGAGATGCAAAAGAGAAACCAAATGGATGATGCTCGTATACAAAAGGATGAGGCCCGAGATAAGGCAATTCAAACTTTGACCACCCAAATGGGTCAACTTGCAACCGAAGTGTCAGAATTGAAGAAAAATAAAGGTCAATTACCAAGCGACACTAAGGTAAACCCATCTCATGGTACTTCAAGAGGTAATAATGTTAACATTCACCATGTAAGTGTTTTGAGAAGTGGGAAAGAGTATAAAACCAATCCTTCACCGGATTTGGTTGATGGGGTGGTTGAAGATATAACGGGTCAAGATAGTGAGGAAGAAAATGAACCACCTAGTGTTTCTTCTAAACAACCCAATTTTGAAAAACCCGAAATTAATAAAGAAAACGAAAAGGAAAATGAGGGTGAGGGATCTAGTCAAGTACCATTTCCCTCGGCTTTATTAGATCCGGGTAGAAAAAATTTAATTTCAAAACGGGGTCCTCAAAAGGAGGAAATGTGGGAGGTTTTTAAACAAGTAAAAATTAATCTTCCTTTACTTGAAGCAATTAAACAGGTACCCGCTTACGCCAAGTTTTTAAAAGAATTATGTACTCAAAAGAGGCAACAAAAAGTGCCTAAATTGGTTGACTTGACGGAGCGGGTAAGTGCGGTTTTGAAAGGAGATCTTCCTCCTAAGTTACAAGATCCGGGAACGCCTCTTATAAACATTCAAGTGGGAAATTTTCAAACCGCAAGGGCGTTATTGGATCTTGGAGCCGGAGTAAGTATCTTACCGGGGGGGTTATATGACCAATACGATTTTGGTCCATTGAAACGGGTTGAGACAACGGTGGTATTAGCTGATTTGTCTCATAAACTTCCTCGGGGGATTGTACGGGATGTGATAGTTAAAGTTGATGAGTTTTATTATCCCGTGGATTTTCTTGTGCTAGATTACTCATCCGCGGACCCAATTCAACAACAAAACGTTATTTTGGGTCGGCCATTTTTAAACACCGCACATGCCGTTATTGATTGTCGGTATGGTACGGTTGACATGGCATTCGGTAATAGAAAGATGAGATTAAATGTTTTTACTAACGGTACCAACATTTATGGTGATGAGTGTTTTGTAGCAGATTTCATAGATGGATATGACCCAAAGGAGTTCGAGGAAGAGATTTTTGGTTCTTGTGTTTGTGATGTGTCTTTGCAGGTGCACGCATGTGATTTGGAAAAGGAAGAGAAGGAGCAAGAGGCTCTTGCGGTAAAGGAAGGAAGACCGCCATGGACTCACCAAACGGACACTTTACCGGTGGGAATTGACTCGGGTACAAAGCCTTCCTTGGAATGTCCACCCAGCGTGGAATTGAAAGAACTACCGAAGCATTTGAAGTATGTATTCTTAGGGGAGAATGACACCTTACCGGTGATCATTGCTTCTAATTTGGTGGTAGCTCAAGAAGAGGATTTGATACGGGTGTTGAAGGCTCACAAGGCGGCAATTGGGTGGACGATAGCTGATTTGAAGGGTATTAGTCCTTCCATTGTAATGCATAAAATTATTACAAGTGAGGATGCAAAGCCGACCTGTGAAACACAAAGAAGGTTGAACCCGAATCTGAGAGAGGTGGTCAAGAAAGAAGTTATTAAGTGGTTGGATGCGGGGATCATATACCCCATTTCGGACAGTGCGTGGGTAAGTCCGACTCAGGTAGTGCCTAAAAAGTCGGGCATTCAGGTAATAAAAGATGAGCAAGGTGAGCAAATCGCTACCCGCCCGGTAACCGGGTGGCGAGTTTGTATCGATTATAGAAAATTAAACGCCGCTACCTCCAAAGACCATTTCCCATTACCCTTCATTGACCAAATCATTGAAAAACTTTCCGGTCAAAAATACTATTGTTTTTTGGATGGGTACTCGGGATATAACCAAATTGCTATTCACCCGGACAACCAACACAAAACCACGTTTACATGTCCATATGGTACATTTGCCTTTCGGCGAATGCCATTTGGATTATGTAATGCCCCCGCCACGTTTCAAAGATGTATGATGAGTATATTTTCGGACATGGTCGGGGAATCTCTTGAAGTGTTTATGGATGATTTTTCCATCTTTGGCCCAAGTTTCGATTCTTGTCTTGATGAATTGGAAAAAGTTTTAAAAAGGTGTGTTGAGACAAACTTGGTGCTAAGTTGGGAAAAGAGCCATTTTATGGTTCAAGAGGGTATTGTGTTGGGGCATGTGATATCGGACCGGGGAATGGAGGTAGATAAAGCAAAAATTCGGGTAATTTCATCTTTACCCCCACCAAAGAATGTTAAGGGGGTGAGGTCATTTTTGGGACATGCGGGATTTTATAGAAGGTTTATTAAGAGTTTTAGTGTAATTACAAAACCTTTATGTAACTTATTATTGAAATATGTTCCATTTGATTTTACTGATGAATGTTTGCAATCGTTTCATGTGTTGAAGGAACAGTTGGTGAAGGCTCCTATCTTGCAACCACCGGATTGGTCGAAGCCGTTTGAAATTATGTGTGATGCTAGTGATACGACCATTGGAGCGGTTTTGGGTCAAAGAGTTGATAAGAATCCGGTGGTAATTTATTATGCAAGTAAAACTTTGTCCGAGGCGCAACTGAATTACACCACAACCGAGAAAGAATTATTAGCGGTGGTGTATGCCTTGGACAAGTTTAGAGCTTACATTTGGGGGGGCAAGGTGATTGTTTATTCGGATCATAGCGCGGTATGATATCTAATGGAAAAGAAGGATGCAAAGCCCCGGTTGATTCGTTGGGTGCTTCTGTTGCAAGAGTTCGATTTACAGATCCGGGACAAAAAGGGGTGTGAAAATGTTGTAGCAGATCATTTGTCTCGGATCCCATTGGAAGGTGTTGATGACCTGAACGAGATTAATAAACGGTTTCCCGATGAACAATTGTTAGCTGTTTCTACTTTCGTTGCACCTTGGTACGCCCATTATGTGAACTATTTGGCCAAGGGTGCAATTCCGAATCATTGGACGAAGAAGAGACGACAACAATTCTTGAGTCAAGTTAAACAATATATTTGGGATGAACCGGATTTGTTTAAAATCGGACCCGACCAAATGATAAGAAGATGTGTTCCCGAAACTGAAGTTTTAGAGATTTTGACACATGCTCATTCATCGGCATGTGGAGGCCATTTTAGTGGGAACAAGACAGGTTATCGGGTGTTATCGAGTGGGTTTTATTGGCCAACGATTTTCAAGGATTCATGCGAGTATGCCCGAAATTGTATCAATTTTCACCGAGTGGGAAGCATTTCGAAGCGGGATGAAATGCCGTTACAACCAATTTTGGTGGTGGAGATATTTGATGTTTGGGGAATAGATTTCATGGGTCCTTTTCCAAACTCAAATGGGTTTTTGTATATATTGGTTGCGGTTGATTACGTTTCGAAATGGATTGAAGCTATCGCTACAAGGACCAACGATCATTCCGTTGTATGTAAGTTTGTGCAATCCAATATTTTTGCTTGATTCGGCGTGCCTAGGGTGATAATAAGTGATGTTGGTTCACACTTCAAGAACTTCAATTTTGGGAAATTGTTAAAAAGATACAATGTGAATCACCGTGTTGCTACACCGTACCATCCGCAAACGAGTGGTCAAGTGGAAGTGTCTAACCGGAAAATTAAAGAAATTCTAATGAAGACGGTAAGAACGGATCGGAAAGATTGGTCAAGCAAGCTTGATGATGCGTTGTGGGCTTATCGAACGGCTTACAAAACTCCACTTGATACCACTCCTTATCGAATGGTGTACGGAAAAGGATGTCATTTGCCTATGGAGTTAGCACATAGGGCATATTGGGCGATTAAAACGGTGAATGCAAACTATGACGAAGCGGGTCAGGCGAGAAAGCTACAATTGAACGAAATTGAGGAAATAAGGGATCAAGCTTATGAGTGTGCATCCGCATATAAAGACAAACTGAAGAAAGTTCATGATGCGAAGATAAGGAAAAAGAACTTTGAAGTGGGTCAAAAAGTGTGGTTGTACAATTCAAGATTGAAGATGTTCGCGGGGAAACTCAAAAGCAAGTGGATGGGTCCTTACGTTGTCCGAAGAGTGGGCAGATTTGGTGATGTTGACATTCAAGATGAACAAACAAATAAGCAACAAACGGTGAACGGGCATCGGCTCAAACCGTACTTGGAAGGTAACGATATCAACAATCTCGAGCTCGACAAAGTGGGGTACATCTTACGCCCAGTGGATGACGAAGAAATGTGAAAGAGGCCCAGGTTTGGTGTTTGTAAATATTTAGTTTAGTTTATTTTGGTTTGAATAAGTTCCGTTTAAACCGGTGTTCGAAACAAGTGTGGGGAAATTTTTGCGGATTTCCCGAACATAGTGTTGAGGACAACACGGGTTTTAACGGGGGGGGGGGGGGGGGGTAGGATAATAATTGTCATGTTTTCAATCAATTAGAAAAACATATAAAAATGAAAACAACGATGAAAAAAAGAAAGAAAGAAAAAAGAGAAAGAGAAAAATATGAAAAAAAAGTATTTAGTTGCAATAGTAGTTGAGAATGTTGAAGAAGTTGTGTATATATTTGATGGTTGCTTTGTTTAGTGGTAGAAATAAAAACCGGGTCAAATCAATTAGCTCTCGCATATATATTCCACCATTTTCCTACCTTTGCACCTAGCCCCGTTACAACCCATAAGTCCTTTTTGATTCATAAGCATGCTAAATACTCAATAGGAGGAGACTTGATTTTTATACAAGCTTATTGTCACACACACACACACACGCATTGAGTGGTTTAGCATTATGCTAATAGTTACCGAGAGATTTTTGTGAGGGGTGTGTCTTGTGGTATGATTGAAAGTTAGTAAAAGGACGACACATTTAGCTTGGTTTACATGTTTGATCGCTTGGGTTTTGAATCGTTTTGAATGGGTTGCTTGGGACAAGCAACGGGTAAGTGTGGGGATGTGACGGGTGGTCCATAGGACAACCCTTATACAATCTGAATATGTGCACATCTCATGCTTTATTCGGTTAATTGTGGGAATTTGGTAACTACGGTGCGTTGGTATTTGCAGGTGTTAAAGTGCATAAAAGTTGGATGATATGAAGTTTGGATGGATGCTAAATGATCGTGGAAACAAGAAGTGCAAATTCCACTTGTAATGAAGCAAACAAAGAAAAGCATAACATACAGCACCGTAACCTACGGCTCCCTGCCGTAGGTTACGGCTCCCACCATTTGTCAAAAGATCCCGCCGTAAAACAGGAGCCTCCAACCGTAGGACTTAATTGATCGCCGTAACCTACGGCAGGCGGCCGTAGGTTACGGCTCCATGTTGACCCGTTGACTACTTTACTGCCGTAACCTACGGCAGGTAGCCGTAGGTTACGGCTCCGACTGATGTTTTCATGTAACTCACGCATTTAATGACCATTTTGAGGGGATTTATGGAGACTTATCATTGGTTTTCGGTTACCACTTGCTTGTACACGAATTTTGGAGCAACTTGGAGACTTTTTGGAGCTTGAAACAATCTTGGATCATTAGTCTTTTGGTTTTTGAATTGTCTTTGAAGATCGAAACTTGTTTGACAATGTTTGTTCAAGCCATGAGTGGCTAAGTATTTTGTGACTATCTTTGGTGGAAGGTTTGCAAGACATTTATGTTTATTTCCATATTTCTAGAATAACAATCTTCTCTTTATTGAATTGCTTGTTATGGTATGTGATTATTTGTAGTAAATTGTTAATCCTTGTGTTGAACTAATTAGAAACCATACGTTCTTGGTGCCGTTGGCAATCGAGATATCATGGGTATAGTTAGGCTTGGGTAAGGGTTGATTGATCATCGGGTAACAACCTCACGTTCTAGGAATCTGAGTACTTAGTTCCCTTTCATCACTGCAATTGATCACATATGAACTATGTCTATGTAGTTCTTTCTAGTGGAATGTTAACATAAGTGTTATAGCAAACCAGAAACTAAAGATGGTTACTTATTTCTAAATTGTTTACAACCAAAACTTTTCTCTTGCAATTTAGTTAGTTAAATTTAGTCTAAAACCAATTCACTCAAATCAACTCTTGAATTCTACTTTATTTGCAATTAGTTTAATTTTAGTTAAGTTAGATACACTTTCAAATAACACATTTTCCACAAACTCCCTGTGTTCGATACCCACTTACCGCTAGCTAATTAGTTGTATTTGGATTAAATTTGATTGTGACCACGACATCACGTCAGAATGCAATCAAGAATCTTTAAAGACTCCAGAAGCAGTTCACTCATCTTTTCAAAGTTATCCACTCATTCCATCACAAGAAAGAATATCATAAAATTCTGATAAATCTTGTATGTGTGTTGACATACTGAAGCTTGTTGAACACCATCTCCAAAAGAAAAATGTAAAATCTGTTTATGGCTCAGCATATAACATAATTTCTGATGAAAGGCCAACAAGAGAGAATAATCTATTTAAAATCTCATCAGAAAGAGTACCCAAGCAAGCCTGGGTACCAAAAACCCTCTAATTTTTCCATTTTAGGACCATCATGTGCAGCAAATCAGGTACTGCGATTCAGGAAGCTCCAACACATGACTGGGGACAGGAGCTTACTCAGTAACTTTGTTCCAAAGCTGGGTAGAATGGTAAATATTGGAAATGGAGTAAAAGGGAGGATCATGGGATATGGATGCATAAGGTATGGATGTTTGACCATAAAGAAAGTAGCCTATGTTGAAGGCTTAAAGTACAATTTGCTAAGTTGTGGTCAGTTATGTGATAAAGGTCTCTCAGATAACCTTATCACCAGAAAAATGCTTGATAAACTGTTTTAGTGATAATCAAATAAAATCATATATCTGATAAATCACCAGAAAATCTGATAAATTATCAGAAAATCTGATACATCATCAGAACATCTGATAAATCATCAGAAATTCTGGTGATTCATCAGAAAAACATGCTGGATTATCAGAATCATCATTGATCATTAAAACAAATTCTTGCATGTCATCATTCTTATTCATATCTCTTAATAGCATATTCATAACTTGAATTTTGGCGTTCCTTTTTTTAAGTTTTATTATTTTTTTATTTTATTAGAGCTGATAACGTTATGCAACAGAAAATTTCTGGGAACTCGTTAATGGGTATGAAACTTTCTCTCTCCTTCATTAATTACACCCCATCAGTATTAAGAAGATTGAAGTGACATATTGGTAGGCAATCATGATATATTATCAGAAAATGACCGCCTAAATCATTTAATGTAGGAGAAGTGGAGAAGAAGCTTATCTCTGTTATACCTTTTGTTCTCTGATAAGTAATTAAATAACAAAGATTGTGGTGAACAAAATCTATAAGTTGGTAGATACCATTTATGGCAAATTTTAAGTTTTCTATAAATGATCTCCACTTTGTGTTGAATCTGTCATCATCACACACAAAAAAAAACCTCCTAAAATTATTCTTCATCTTCTTCTTCACCTCATACTTTCTTACACTCACAAAAATGTCTACCATCAAAGCTGAATGCTTCCCACTTATTTATCATCCTTATCACAATCTCAGATTGAGGACCAACCTGGAAGGCCCTCAATGGGAAGGATGCCAAACTATGCTAAAGATGATCATGGGGAGTAACTTGAAGTTTGCCCTCACTACCAATATAACTGTTCATCCAGAAATTCTTCAAATGTTCTGGAAAAATGCAACATTATCAGAGTATGAGAACAGAGAACAGATGGCTATCAAGAGTGTTGTGCTGGATCAAGGAATTCTGTTAAATGAAGCCATCATCAGAACGACTCTACAACTCAATGATGATAATGAAGTCCTGATGTTCACAAGGGCACAAAAAGAAGAAACCTTGGTGCAAATGGGTTACTATACAGTGAATCCAGAACAAGCAATCAACAAACATGGCTTCATCAAGCCATGGCAATATTTGGTCACACAAATGGGTGCATGTTTTTCAAAGAAGGTCATCAATCATCATAAAGTATCTCTTAGATTGATGGAGCCCATACGAGCACTTGTACTTGGAACACCTTACAACTTCTCTTATTATTTGATAAGATATTTTGCAAGTAATATGTGGTCTAGCAGGCCGTTCTTGATTTATCCTCGTTTTCTGATGAAGATAATCATGAGCCAGCTAGGCTTTGGGGGTGTTCCTGCAAGTTTTCCAAGAGCAGATATGAGACTTCAAGAAAACATGAATCTCAGCATGCTTGTACCTACCAATCAGAATTCTGGATTGATAACTGATCTGTTGTTGCTCCTTGAGATGGAACATGGAGAAGGGGTAGATCTTGATTAGGTTTTTCTGTGTTTGAACCTTGTTTGTGTAGATATTTTGCATGTTAATATGTTTATATTGTGTGCTTCTTATATTGCTTTGTTGTCTGGCTTATGGTTTGGGAAATGGGTAAAGAAAATGAGAAACATGATCATCAGAAATCAAAAATTTTACAGAAAATTCTGAGTTTCTGATTACAGGAGACAAAATCTGGTAATTCAAAACTTAAAATGGATCTCTAATTTTTTTTTTGTAAAATTTCAAAATGATAAAAAGTTTTAGAAAATATCAGAAAAAGTCAAGAGACTTGGATGCCACCAGAAAATCAAATGTGAGTCTTCTGATCTTATCTCATTCCCTCTCATCTAAAAAAAAGGGTACCAGTACACCTCTAATTCAATCAAAAGAGAAACTTCAAAATCTGTTGAAGAAGGTCACAAATTTAGGGGAAATTCAATTGAGAAATTTTGTTGTAGAAAGTTGATTTCTGTTGTCCACATCTAAAAGGTCAACGAAAGTCAAAACAAAAGAGAAAAAAATATACTCTTAACAGAATTTATGCTGAGTCCACATCTAAAAGGTCAACGAAAGTCAAAACAAAAGAGAAAAAAATATACTCTTAACAGAATTTATGCTGAATTTCTGATGACATCATCAGAAAAGACTTTGACTGATAAGGGAAAGAGGATGAAGAAATCTAATTGGACCTCTTTACAAAATGGGGTCCACAAAGATGAAAAGGTGTCATATAACCGATAGCTTTCTCCAATCGAAATTCAGTCTAACACTTTCGTGAAGGAATGATTGAAGAAACTACAAGTTGAAAGGGCATAACCACGATTACACGTTCAACCATCATTAAATATCTTGATACCCACGATCCAACGGTTACATTCTGAACCAGAACTCACATCACACGATCTAACGGTAATAAAGACAATTAATGATCTTTTAACCGCCAATACATGGCACGTTCCATATCCCCTCAACTCCATAAACCCACAATTCTCTGCTAAAACCCTCACTATATATCTCACACTTAGCAGAAATTCAAAAATCACTCACCTTCTTCACAAAAAACTTCAAACCAAAACATCCCCTGTTCCTCACTCAAAATCCAAAAATCCCTAAATTCCAAACCCTAATTCACAAAGATCAACAATGGCAGAAGTAAATCTCAACATCCCAATTGTTCAACATGAAGTACCTTTTGTTGAAGACACATAATTTCTACCAATGAAGGAAAACAATCTGCTGATGAATACAGAGCACTCGGAATATGATGTAAGATGTCAACTTCTGGTAGAATATCTTATGAAATGTTCAATCTCAGGAGCACTAACAAAAGGAAGAGAAGTACCAGAAAAGTTACTATAACAATTTTTTCACTCTTTTAAAGAAGATGAAGAGAATCAGGTCTCTGCTCATGTATGGGGAAATATTTTTGTAACATTAACCCCTGCAATGGTAAGAGAATGGCTTGAACTTCCAATTCTTGAAAGTTACATTGAATCAACAAGCAGAGAAGAATTGATAAGCTTTATCATTAAGCTTGGTTACAAGAAAAAGGATATCAACAAAATTGGAGCAATAAGAAGGAATGAATTGCCAGCTATCTGGCAAGTAATGATGGAAGTGCTAAACAAATGTCTCACATCAAAGATAGGAGGAACTGATCAAGTCAGTCAAGCTATTCTAACAATCATGTATGGACTCATAACTGGGTTTAAAATTGATTATGGGTCAGAAATTTTTAACTTTCTCAAAAGATCAATCCTTACCAGAAATGGAAGAATAACCTCACATCTGCCCTATCCAAGGTTAATCTCAATTTTTATTTCTGAAACATTTGTTGAAAGGGACATGGAAATTCCAGTTTTGGAAGATATTTGGAGTTCAAGTACCATGAAGGCCTGGAGTTCCAATCATGGATGGGAATCTGAAAAATATATCCCTGAGTTACCAGAAAGCATGCTATGTCTCATTGCACCAGACTCTCAGTACAGAATACAACATGAAGAACTTCTGACCAAATCAGATTCTCCAACAGAAGAGCCCAGCAAAGAAGTTGTGAACTGTTCTTGTCACACCCCGATTTCCACGTGTCACCGGTGGGCCCGGTGGGGAGTATCGTGACGTCATGGTTGGCAACATAATAGTCAAACAACACAATATTATTAAGCACAGCGGAAGCAATTGAAAATATAATACAACCGAATTTATTATTGTAATATCAATTGTCACAATATTCGGAAGTTTATCCACAGAAGGATCGAGCATAAAATGGAAACAATAGTTCAACAGACTTTTAGGCATCTTAAGCTTGCGAGACTTCTATTGATGCTAAGGAGACATATCCAGCCAATTTCGTATAGTACCTGCATTTAGCCTTTTTGGAAAATACGTCAGTTTACACTGGTAAATACATTCAACTGACTCATTTTGGAAAAAGAGTTTGTAAATTGTTTTGAATGCACGTGGCACAAAATATCTTGACACATTGATTAAAATGCACAGAGGCAAAATTAATCTTTCTAACTTGGGAGAATTATTTAATATTATAATCTTGTGAACGATTTACATGTTACTTATGCGTTCAGTAGCCCGGAACGTATCCGGGTTAAAGATCAATAGACACACCACAATTCTAGAGTTATACACCGACAGGTGTACGCCTACACCCCGTGCTCAGGTCGTGGCCATCTCGTAAGATAATGCCGAGGATATCCGGGACATGGTCATTAACCCCCCAAAGGCTGTAAAGTAAACAAATCTGTTTAAAACGAGCCGATCAAATTATTCAACTACCCACTAAGCGTGGAGATTTGATGCCCGAACAAGCGGTACGCTATGTACCGTAACCCAAGCCCGTATAGGGAAAATAAGTTAAAAGTATTTACCTGAGCTAAATATAAATTCAATCCCAGCCGTATATCAAATCAGCAAGTACAGATAGCTTTTACTGGGCTCCTAATCTGGAACGAAGGTTTTTAATAACCTATTAGAATCCTAACGGGTCTTTAATTAAGCTTGAGCTTAGACCGGCTAGTTTCAAAGATACGGTTCGTACGCACGATTAAGCGAAGACCGGATAGAATGTGATTTAGACCCGACAAGTTTGAAGACTTGTTTAATATGGGTTTATTATTCACATTCTGGATTTTGAGATAAAACCGATAAGGTTTGACCCGTTTCGGCTAATTTATGTAAACTTGTTACATAAACCGAACCGAACGCGAAATAAGCGTAACGGGTATCCGTAAGAGCCATATACAGGTTTCCTAAGTTAATATGCTTCAAATATGTTGTGACATCAGTAGGATGTCTTTCGTTTTGCCCCGAACTAATTTAAACACAAACTATGCCCCGTAGAGGTAGTTTGGTCATTTTAAAGTTTGTAAAAGAGTTTAATTGTTTAACTGAGTTACAGGTCTGATGTAAACAGCAAACATACTCAATTTGATAAGTTATATCAGTAGGCTAAAGCTTATATGTGAAATTTATCATCTTTAACCAAACAATGCCCCGTAGGGGTATTTTGGTAATTTCACATAAGCCGAAAAGCTCAAAAACGAAGTCTGAGTTTATCAACCTTTGCTTACTGTTAAAATATCATAATTTGCCTCATATATCAGTAGGTATCAACCCGGGTATGTCCAATATGATTTTAAGACATACTATGCGTTAAAAACGCTAATTATGGCGATTAAAGGCCATTTCCGGGTTCTATACTTAAATCTGATATTTTTATATTTCCAGAAGGCTTAAAATAATTTATTTAACATATGTGATCAGTAGCAAAAGGTTTGGAGTCGTTTAGATAAGTAAAACTCATTTTATGGCCCGTAAGGGCAAAACCGACAATTACCGGATTAAGCCTACGACTACTAGTTATGCTCAGCCTAAAATTAATTAAAAATCTTTAAAAATCCCAAAATAATATATAACATCAGTGGGTAAAAGATTTGATATCAAAAAGAATGTTTAACTAGGCTATATGCTAATTACGCCATTTTGTTAACACAAAGCTTTAATTTAGCGACAATGAGCATAACTCTTAATCTACAAGTCAAACTGATGTCAAACTTTGCATACAAGTTTATATATCAGTAACTAAGGTTTCTACACTTTTACATTTTCATAAATCATGATTTAAGGTAATAAGGGCATAACGGTCAACGTATGAGCAATTAACGGAAATATGCATATTAATTGGATAACTAGTGAACCAAGGTGTATGATCACAGAGGGTTGTTCTAACATGTATCCTAATCCAATTAAAGCTCTGAGGCATTTCTAAAATATGCCCAAACGGGTCAGAACTGAAAGTCAACGAGAAAGTCAAACTATGTGACTTTCGGTTCCGAACCGGGTCTAAACAGGAAATAGTCGGGTTGAACGTGTTGGGACATGTTCTTACACTTATTTCTAAGTTATAACAATGTTCAAACAGGTTATATATGTTCTAGATAGCTAATTATGCATAAATGACATTTTAAGCATTATGTTGACTTTTTAAGTAAAGGTTTGACCCGACATTTGACCTGCTTAGGATGGTGATCAGGGGAAACCCTTTTGGGGTTTTATTACCCACATAAATACCATCCTATAACTACTTTTAATTCGAGATAAGACTGAGCCATTAGTGACTAATCTCGAAGTCAAACCGTAATTACGACGGTTTGACTTTTAGCTAATTAAACAAGCTAAACTCAACTAAGGAAGGACTAGTAGACTTACAAGAGTCCTATGCACGAGATATGATCAATTGGACCTGCTTGAGAGCTCCAAGAATGATCAGATTGCAAGGAAATGGTGTGTGGAACACTTGTGCACTTGAAGTCCTTATATAGTGGACTCAATCACCATGATTGGTTGACAACAAGGTCTAGCATACACCACAACTGATCAACACCTGGTCCTAGATGTTAGGAGGTGCCTAGGGGTCGTCCATGAGTGAGAATAACCGGCCAAATGGGTCAAAATCGCGTAAAACAGGCAACAGCCCGTTTTTTGGTTCTGGGCATACCCTTGCGCATCGTAGCAACATATTGCTACGATGCGCAAGCCTTCAAAAGTCAGAATTCTCATTTTAAATGTTTTGCAGCTTGACCTTTGGCTTTACGAAGGGGCAACTAGGGTTATTTCTAGCATTTTGACCCCCCTATATTTACCCACAAGGGCTTTAGGACTTATACTCACTTTGCCAAGTCCCTGAACACTTCCGGTTAACCCGAAAAGTCTTAACTTTCAACGTTTGCACTTTAACTCCTCGTACACGAATTTGATCATAACTTTCTCATACGATAACGAAACTTTATGAAATTTTAATCATGCATTCTAGTGAGCATAATTTACAGTTACAAAACTTCGGGTTTGTCAAAAGGTCACTCAGAGGTATATCTTTAACATGTTGACACATTTAACCCCTGTAGTTTGTAATCTCTCACTTTTAGCTTCGTATGATCCATGATTTATTCGTTTGATGTTATAAACATCATGTAGGGTTATTATGAAGTATATTTATTCACTGTTGACACTTAGAATCCGTATATTCACATACTTTCCATGTTTGTCAACTTTAGTCCTTTTATAACATTCTTTCACACGTTCAAACTTTATGACACGTGTCAACACATTATAGGACGTGAATTTTCGAGGTGTTACATCCTCACCCCCTTAAAATAAATCTCGACCCGAGATTTACTGAAATAAGTAAGGGTACTTTTCTTTCATCGTGGATTCAACCTCTCACGTGAATTCGGGACCACTACGGGCATCCCATTTGACCTTTATAATAGGTACATGCTTTCTTCGAAGCTACTTTACCTGTCGATCCTAAATCGACGAAGGTTTTTCTACAAACTTCAAGCTCTCATCTATATGCACATCTGTATGTGGTATAACCAGTGATTCATCAGCGAAGCACTTCTTCAGATTGCAGATGTGGAACACATTGTGAATTCCACTGAGCTCTTCTGGTAAGTTCAACTTGTAGGCAACTGATCCGATACGTTCGACAACCTCGAAAGGTCCTATGTATCTCGGGCTTAGCTTGCCTTTCTTACCACATCGTATTACCCCCTTCCAGGGTGATACTTTTAGCAACACTTTATCACCTACTTCGAAGTGAAAAGCTTTACGCTTTGGATCAGCGTAACTCTTCTGCCTATCTCGGGCAGCTTCGAGACGGTCACGAATCTGGACAATCTCGTCCGTCGTTTCGAACACTATCTCTGGTCCTGATAACTGGACATCTCCAACTTTCGCCCAACAAACTGGCGTTCTACACTTTCTACCGTATAGTGCCTCAAAAGGCGCAACATTGATGCTGGTGTGGTAGTTATTATTGTAGGAGAATTTGATTAACGGTAGGTTCTCATCCCAACTACCATCCAAATTGATCGATCATGCACGTAGCATTTCTTCCAACGTTTGAATAGTACGCTCACTCTGACCGTCAGTCTGAGGATGATAAGCCGTACTAAAATTCAAACGTATGCCCCAAAGATTGTTGGAAACCCTTCCAAAAATGTGACGTGTACCTAGTATCTTTATCAGAGATAATAGTCACAGGTATGCCGTGCAAGGCTACAATCTTATCCACTTATAATTGGGCTAACATATCGGAGCTATAAGTCTCCTTGATGGGTAGGAAATGTGCTGACTTAGTCAGTCTGTCAACTATAACTCATATCGTATCATTTCCTTTCCTTGTCTTGGGTAACTTGGTAATAAAATCCATAGTTACCATTTCCCACTTCCACGTAGGAAGTTCAGGCTGTTGTAGCAAGCCTGACGGCTTTTGATGCTCGGCTTTGACTTGCGCACATGTCAAGCATTTAGCTACATGGGTGGCTACAGACTTGTTCAAGCCTATCCACTAATAATTTGTCCTTAGATCCCAGGTAGCTGATGGCAAATTCTTAATCGTTGCCTAATTAGGGTTGCAGCATGTATGCATAAGCAATATGAACCGTCTTTCTTATTTAATAACATAAAACCCTCAGAATATTGAGTCAGGCTTTATGTGCCTATGTTTTAAAACCTACTTAACCAAGGTTTCGTTTATTCCAAAATCAATATGGAGTTTTCACAATACTCCATCCCACGGCGGGATACCAATCTTAATTCTACATGCCTTCCATGAGGTAAGCAGGGAAGACTTTTGAGAAGATAATTAAGATACAAGGAGGCTGTAGAGATTTTCCATATCTCAGGCTCCAGTTCATCCATCATTGTTCGTGTCAAATGGGTGACACCTTTATGTTATAAGTCCATGAATTCCTTAATCGGGAACATTTTCTTGAAAAAAAAAAAAAAAATTCCATTTTTGGATATCTTCTTTGAATACTACTAGTCGACTTTAGTACAATATGATCATTGGGATATCTTAGGGGTTCCATGTATTAAACCTCCATGCTGATCAGACATGGAAATAATCTATGGGACACACTAGGATACGCCGATCTTCATATGACACTTTTATCAAACATAGTTTGGCATTCGCAGGCGATAGAAAACAATGAGAAAAATAATTAAAATAACATATGTTGTCGTACTCTATACAAGGAAAGAGTGCTCTTAGATTTTCGGAAGGATTCCTTGCCGATTTATAAGAATCGGTTACTATGGTTGTCTTTGGTAGTTATACCTTGTGGATAATATAAAAGTTTGCTAAGCTTATGGTCTATGAAGATTTATTATTGCCTGTATTAAAAACAGGACACTTAGCAGAAATTATCATTGATAAATGATAAGGAAGTTTATTGTACAAGTGCTTATATCTAATAAATAATGGGAGTTTCACAAACTAGGCACCTAGCTCAGTTGGCTAGGCGCGCGAAAGGGTGCGGCCGGCCTAGACCCAGGTTCGATTCCGGGGACGGCCAGTTCCACCATTTTTTTTATGTATAATATTAATTAATCGCACGTATACGTGTAATTATGAGAGTTGTCTCATAAGGAGTCTTTATAATTAATTGCTTCTTATTACCCACAATACGGGCTTGATTTTTATCACTATATTGAGTCCTTGTATTTAACGGAACTAGGACATCCAAATGATTCCTTATGGATATAAAACATTCATCTAATAATGCTGAAGCAGTCTCAGAGGTATACAGGCTTCTTACTGAACTTTCGTTGCTTTTTATTAAGCATGTACTTGCTCTCTTTCTCAGATTTCTGGAAGTTATTCTCCTTCTTTTGGTTCATCCTTCATATACGAAGTGTGAACAAAATCTCCTCATGAGCAATATAAACATGGTTTTTAATGAGATTTAGAGCGAGAAGAATTCGGCTCTTTAGATTGTCTCATGACCTTTCTATGGTCCTTCCATTTGTTGCGTCAACCACAGCCTGGAGATTAACTTCATTGATATTGAGGTTTACGTTTGTAGTTTTATTAACTTTCGTCGTCTTATTAGTATTGCGACTTTCGTCTACCTCATCCGAGTTTTCCATACTCGAAACTTGGTACTAATCACCAAGATTTAACCATTATTAGTCATCATCCTGATGACCTGACGTAGGTTAGCCACGGCATTCATAAACCGTATGGGCTATTCTGTTCCGAACATTCATAGTGAATGTTATTTGAACGTATTTCCATTATATTTAGCCTAGGTCACAACGGGGCCATCAATGGCATGCAAAGTTTGGAGCGAGTCCAATACTTGCTTGACAGGGGACCATAATGTCACAACTGTCTTTGTCACAAGGGCGATTATAAATAGCTCAAGGGCTAGCCTTTCATGACTTCGGTTATATATTTATATACATATATGGCATAGAAGCCTGTCGCGAGGGACGTAGAAAAATATGGCATAAAGCACAGTCATGAAGGACATAAATGATTATACGGCACGAAGGCCTTGTCACAAAGGACATTTAGATATGGCACAAATGGCCTTGTTATAAGGACATTCATCCAATCTGGTACAAAGGCATGTCACCCGGAATGTTAACATTTAATATGTTAACTTGTCACGAATGACCAATTATAGCACATAGGCTTGTCATGAATGACTTTAAAGCACAACTTGATGGTCTATCACCAAGGACCTTAATTTATAAGCCGCAATCTTATTAGATTAGGGCTTCGAGGTTTGAACGTGGTTCTTCACCTTTGGACAGGGAGTCATAGACTACAACTGTCATCGTCTTGGAAGATGATTCTTTTGGCAGAAAGATAAGCCAATCAACATCACTAATGGATGTTTATATATGACCATCGTATCTAATGATATTAGTCATGATTACATCGAACATATTGACTATTGGGTTTGGGTATAATCACACCATTCTGAACAGGGGATCATAAAGATCACTACTATCTTTGTCTTACCGACACTAGAATAAAGTATAGCCCGTAGGCATTTCATCACGAGGGATGTTTATATTATGATCATCATACTGATGATACTAGTCAGGATCGCACTGATAGTATAGACTATGGGAATTGAGTATAGCTCACCCCCTTGGCAAAGAATCACAAAAGATTACAATTGCCTTGTCTCAGTTGGACGATATAATATAGCCCTTGGGCAAAAAAAATCATTACGGATGTTTAAAATTTTTAATCATCGTATTGATGATTTTTGTCATGATCGTATTGATCATATGAACTATTAGGCTTGAGCATAGCTCACCACCTTGGACAGGGAATCGTAAAGATCACAATGTCTTTGTCACACACGGACAATATAATTTGGCCCATCGGCGAAAACATCACTCATGGATGTTTATAATTGGTTCGTCCTATTAGATGCTATAAGTCATGATTGCATTAATCATATTGACTATTTGGCTTGAGCATAGCTCACCACCTTAGACAAGGAATCATAAAGATAATAATGTCAATGTCTCAAATGGACAATATATTATAGCCCGTAGGCAAGACATCACTAAAGGATGTTAAATAATATGATCATCGTATTAGATGATATTAATCATGATCGCATTGATCATATAGACTATTATGTTTGGACATAGTCCAACATTTTAGACAGGAGGTCAAAGACCACCACTGTCGTTGTCTTATCGGACAACTAGTTTACTCCGTAGGTGCTTCATTACTAACGTATGTTTATAATATGATCATCTTATAGGATGATATAAGCCATGATTCCTAGATCACTAGGCTAGATTTGAGAATTGGAAGAATCCAATATAAGGATGACTGTTGTGATTTTTCTCGAATCACATTTGTCAAGAGTGCTAACACATTCCTAGGTGTTAACAAGGATGTGAATCCCTTGAGTAGGTTTCACCATCTTGGCCGCGTAGGCTAGGTTTCACCTTTAAGATTCCCTTCAATTGCATACTGACAGAGAAGGAAGGATATTTATTTTATTCGGGATTTTTATCATAAATCCTAATTCATAAGTTAATAATAGCACCAATGGCCCAGTCGCGTAGACAAGTTAAATTTATAAGCCATGATTTCAGAGAATCGTGGCCTTAAGGTTTGAATCAAAGCTCATTACCTTTTCTTGACAGGGAGCTGTAGGCTACCACTGTCTTTAGTCTCAGAGGACATTAACTATAGCCCGTAGGCACTTCCCTTATAAGAGATGTTTATTACTGGATTACCCCCTTAGGGAAATTCATTAACCATGGTAAACAGAGACCATATATGGTTAATTTATTAATCATATTTATTTAGGATTTCTTTTATAATTTATCCTAATTATAAAACATTAACAGTTTTATTAGTGGCACCCAATGGCCTGGTCACATGGACATTTATAAATTATAAGCTTATGATTTCAGAGAATCAAAGCAATAATAACAGTTTTATTTTATAGCACAAAAGGCCTAGTCACAAGGACAAATTTTTAAATTATAAGCCATGATTTCAGAGAATCAAGGTCTTTAAGTATATTAGCACAACTGGCTTAGTCACATGGACATATATAATTTATAAGCTATGATTTCAGAGAATCAAAGCATGAAGGTATTCTGGCACAATAGGCCTAGTCACGTAGACAATTATAAATTATATGCTAGGATTTCAGAGAATCAAGCATTTGAGGTTTGAACCTAGTTCATTACCTTTATCTGACAGGGAGTCATAGCTACCACTGTATTTTGGCTCATGTAGAAATGAGCAAGGCCCGTAGGCACTATATTACCACGTATGGTTAAAATATGATCATCTTAATTGATGACATAAACCCAGGATTCAGGGATCATTAAACTGGGTTAGGAATCTTTTGAAGGATCCTATATAAAAATGACGTGTGTGATTTTAATTGAATCACATCTGCCAGGAGTGTTAACATGTTTTAAGATGTTAACAGGGAATTGAATCTTTTTAAACAGGTCTTACCATCTTGGCCCGGTCTTATAATTGACCCAAGGCTAGGTTTCACATTTAAGATTCTTAATTAATGATTTGAATCTTTTTAACAGGTCTTACCATCTTGGCCCGGTCTTATAATTGACCCTAGGCTAGGTCTTGCCTTTTTAGATTTTGCCATTTTATTATAATGGTAGATCTTGCAAAAAGGAAATATTATTTTTTTTCCATTTATTTAATATTTCTTATTTAGAATGAAAGTTTAAACTTAATCATTCCATTATATAAAAATAAAAATATAAAGTTGCCCTAAGCGGGACTTAAAAGGAATAATGTCGTCCTCGAAGGGACTGAAAAGGTAAATATGTCCTTATAAGGACTATTGAGGAAACGATCTTCAGCAAAGGAGTTTCTTCTTCATTCAATTCTTGGAGGCTTTCTCCTTGGTCGCACGTTTCATCCTGGTCGCGGTACGAAGCTCAGCATTTCAAGGCTCCAGATGTGGAGAATTCTTATTACAGCTTCTTCGCTTGGCGACGTATCCAATATATAAAAATTTGGAAGCAAAACTTCAAGATTAGGATTGAGAATATTCCTAAGTTAAGTCTAGACTCAGAAGTTTAGATATGTGCAATTGTGTAACTGAGATTAAACACAAAAGGCTAGTGTTTAATTCACTCAGTGTTGTGCTCTGATACCAACCTGTCACACCCCGATTTCCACGTGTCACCGGTGGGCCCGGTGGGGAGTATCGTGACGTCATGGTTGGCAACATAATAGTCAAACAACACAATATTATTAAGCACAGCGGAAGCAATTGAAAATATAATACAACCGAATTTATTATTGTAATATCAATTGTCACAATATTCGGAAGTTTATCCACAGAAGGATCGAGCATAAAATGGAAACAATAGTTCAACAGACTTTTAGGCATCTTAAGCTTGCGAGACTTCTATTGATGCTAAGGAGACATATCCAGCCAATTTCGTATAGTACCTGCATTTAGCCTTTTTGGAAAATACGTCAGTTTACACTGGTAAATACATTCAACTGACTCATTTTGGAAAAAGAGTTTGTAAATTGTTTTGAATGCACGTGGCACAAAATATCTTGACACATTGATTAAAATGCACAGAGGCAAAATTAATCTTTCTAACTTGGGAGAATTATTTAATATTATAATCTTGTGAACGATTTACATGTTACTTATGCGTTCAGTAGCCCGGAACGTATCCGGGTTAAAGATCAATAGACACACCACAATTCTAGAGTTATACACCGACAGGTGTACGCCTACACCCCGTGCTCAGGTCGTGGCCATCTCGTAAGATAATGCCGAGGATATCCGGGACATGGTCATTAACCCCCCAAAGGCTGTAAAGTAAACAAATCTGTTTAAAACGAGCCGATCAAATTATTCAACTACCCACTAAGCGTGGAGATTTGATGCCCGAACAAGCGGTACGCTATGTACCGTAACCCAAGCCCGTATAGGGAAAATAAGTTAAAAGTATTTACCTGAGCTAAATATAAATTCAATCCCAGCCGTATATCAAATCAGCAAGTACAGATAGCTTTTACTGGGCTCCTAATCTGGAACGAAGGTTTTTAATAACCTATTAGAATCCTAACGGGTCTTTAATTAAGCTTGAGCTTAGACCGGCTAGTTTCAAAGATACGGTTCGTACGCACGATTAAGCGAAGACCGGATAGAATGTGATTTAGACCCGACAAGTTTGAAGACTTGTTTAATATGGGTTTATTATTCACATTCTGGATTTTGAGATAAAACCGATAAGGTTTGACCCGTTTCGGCTAATTTATGTAAACTTGTTACATAAACCGAACCGAACGCGAAATAAGCGTAACGGGTATCCGTAAGAGCCATATACAGGTTTCCTAAGTTAATATGCTTCAAATATGTTGTGACATCAGTAGGATGTCTTTCGTTTTGCCCCGAACTAATTTAAACACAAACTATGCCCCGTAGAGGTAGTTTGGTCATTTTAAAGTTTGTAAAAGAGTTTAATTGTTTAACTGAGTTACAGGTCTGATGTAAACAGCAAACATACTCAATTTGATAAGTTATATCAGTAGGCTAAAGCTTATATGTGAAATTTATCATCTTTAACCAAACAATGCCCCGTAGGGGTATTTTGGTAATTTCACATAAGCCGAAAAGCTCAAAAACGAAGTCTGAGTTTATCAACCTTTGCTTACTGTTAAAATATCATAATTTGCCTCATATATCAGTAGGTATCAACCCGGGTATGTCCAATATGATTTTAAGACATACTATGCGTTAAAAACGCTAATTATGGCGATTAAAGGCCATTTCCGGGTTCTATACTTAAATCTGATATTTTTATATTTCCAGAAGGCTTAAAATAATTTATTTAACATATGTGATCAGTAGCAAAAGGTTTGGAGTCGTTTAGATAAGTAAAACTCATTTTATGGCCCGTAAGGGCAAAACCGACAATTACCGGATTAAGCCTACGACTACTAGTTATGCTCAGCCTAAAATTAATTAAAAATCTTTAAAAATCCCAAAATAATATATAACATCAGTGGGTAAAAGATTTGATATCAAAAAGAATGTTTAACTAGGCTATATGCTAATTACGCCATTTTGTTAACACAAAGCTTTAATTTAGCGACAATGAGCATAACTCTTAATCTACAAGTCAAACTGATGTAAAACTTTGCATACAAGTTTATATATCAGTAACTAAGGTTTCTACACTTTTACATTTTCATAAATCATGATTTAAGGTAATAAGGGCATAACGGTCAACGTATGAGCAATTAACGGAAATATGCATATTAATTGGATAACTAGTGAACCAAGGTGTATGATCACAGAGGGTTGTTCTAACATGTATCCTAATCCAATTAAAGCTCTGAGGCATTTCTAAAATATGCCCAAACGGGTCAGAACTGAAAGTCAACGAGAAAGTCAAACTATGTGACTTTCGGTTCCGAACCGGGTCTAAACAGGAAATAGTCGGGTTGAACGTGTTGGGACATGTTCTTACACTTATTTCTAAGTTATAACAATGTTCAAACAGGTTATATATGTTCTAGATAGCTAATTATGCATAAATGACATTTTAAGCATTATGTTGACTTTTTAAGTAAAGGTTTGACCCGACATTTGACCTGCTTAGGATGGTGATCAGGGGAAACCCTTTTGGGGTTTTATTACCCACATAAATACCATCCTATAACTACTTTTAATTCGAGATAAGACTGAGCCATTAGTGACTAATCTCGAAGTCAAACCGTAATTACGACGGTTTGACTTTTAGCTAATTAAACAAGCTAAACTCAACTAAGGAAGGACTAGTAGACTTACAAGAGTCCTATGCACGAGATATGATCAATTGGACCTTCTTGAGAGCTCCAAGAATGATCAGATTGCAAGGAAATGGTGTGTGGAACACTTGTGCACTTGAAGTCCTTATATAGTGGACTCAATCACCATGATTGGTTGACAACAAGGTCTAGCATACACCACAACTGATCAACACCTGGTCCTAGATGTTAGGAGGTGCCTAGGGGTCGTCCATGAGTGAGAATAACCGGCCAAATGGGTCAAAATCGCGTAAAACAGGCAACAGCCCGTTTTTTGGTTCTGGGCATACCCTTGCGCATCGTAGCAACATATTGCTACGATGCGCAAGCCTTCAAAAGTCAGAATTCTCATTTTAAATGTTTTGCAGCTTGACCTTTGGCTTTACGAAGGGGCAACTAGGGTTATTTCTAGCATTTTGACCCCCCTATATTTACCCACAAGGGCTTTAGGACTTATACTCACTTTGCCAAGTCCCTGAACACTTCCGGTTAACCCGAAAAGTCTTAACTTTCAACGTTTGCACTTTAACTCCTCGTACACGAATTTGATCATAACTTTCTCATACGATAACGAAACTTTATGAAATTTTAATCATGCATTCTAGTGAGCATAATTTACAGTTACAAAACTTCGGGTTTGTCAAAAGGTCACTCAGAGGTATATCTTTAACATGTTGACACATTTAACCCCTGTAGTTTGTAATCTCTCACTTTTAGCTTCGTATGATCCATGATTTATTCGTTTGATGTTATAAACATCATGTAGGGTTATTATGAAGTATATTTATTCACTGTTGACACTTAGAATCCGTATATTCACATACTTTCCATGTTTGTCAACTTTAGTCCTTTTAT
>JARYGA010021569.1:0-25791 GCA_030545235.1 Helianthus tuberosus
CGCAGCGCGTCTATTTTTCCCGTTTGATAGGTCTGTCGCAACGTGCGAGTCAGAGATCGACTTGGTTATTTTTTTCTCGGTTTTACACATAGGCTCGTGGTCATGTGAGACACATTTGCCTTTCATCTAACATGATATATAACTAATGAATCCCCGCCGCATTGCGGCGGGTGGTAATTCTAGTGAAGAATAAATATAAAAGATGTTAATTATGAGGAAAAAGAAGTTAATGTTGTTTTTTTTTTGGGATGGATGGATTTTTGGAAAAAAAGCGTGTGGGTGAAGTGGTGTTGATAATAAGAGAAGTGATTAAATTTTAAACAAGTTCTATATTTTTTTAACGGCAAATTTGGATCACTGACGGACCACTGGAGTATCATCGTGCCACCAGCAGAACCACCTGATCATATCCATCTCCACTAAGCAATAAAGCCTATACACCAATTCAGATCAAGTGTAAACAAGTTCTATTTACATGCACTATGTAGGGGTCTTATGGACATTTAGATCAAGTGTACAATCTAATTCTTTCCTATATATAAAAAGTCGGGCAAAGAAACATAATCTGAATTGGAGCAATTGGGTGAATTTAAAAAATTTGTCTTGAATTCTTTGTAAAAATGTTTAAATTGTAATAGGTGATTAAAATTTTGAGGTGGTTGGCTTAGTAACTTATTAACCATTTTGTATTAGCAAAACTTTTGGGTGTTGAATAAAATGTCGTTTACCGTTTGTTGATGCAACAAATACTAGACCGATGGTTGTAGCTAGGCTGGTTAGGAAAAAGGGTTGGATGGTTCCGGTTTGCCTAACGCAGGTCGTGGGGTCCCCCCACGTTTGCAAGACGTGGAGAGAGGTTCACTAGTTGGATTTTGTTGTTTGCTCAAGATCCTTAATTGAAGTGTGTTCAGCTTCGGATGTGAGAGAAATGGAAATGTGTGTGTTGAATGTGAAGAATGAAACTTGCATAGAACAAGTGTTCGAGAAGAAAGACCAGAGATCCCAATGGAATTAGAGCTGATCGGAATGTCCCTCAGCACTAAATGAAGTGTCATTTATAGGGAAGGACATCGCCCAAAGAGGAAACCATTGACTAGTGAAACGTGCTTGCAGTGGGGGACTTACCCTTTTAGGGGTTGAACGGTTTAGACCTGCGGATAAAAGACTACACCCTGTGCACTTGTTCTACTTTTGCGGCTTGGGAGAGTTGTTCAAGTAATCCATGACATGACTGATTACTGTACACGTTCTGCCTTAGCTCAGTTCCCGGGTTTTAAACCTTTGAACCTTTTAACCCTTCAAGCTGTCATGTAATCTTAGTCATTTTATTTAGATTTGGGCTACCCCCGTCATCAGCCCCCCAAGTCAGAGGCTTTTGGGTGTAAGCATAAATGCTTCTGACTTTTGTACATGTGCTTTATTTTGGTTGAAGGCTTCAAGGCTTCGAGGCTTGAAACGGTTGAGCTTTTTGATTTTTGAATTTTGACAAGACAATTGATATGACCTGTGGCAATTTTCTTTGTGTCAGGCGGCAGTTTTAAATGACTTTTGTGTAATCATAACGCCTTCTTCTCATTAATTTACATTATTTTTTAGAAGAGAACTACCATTTGCACATTTTCCTCTCAAGTTTTCTTTCCTTATCTTCCTTTCTCGGTTCACGTTAGTTCCGATTTCCTATTTTCTGGTTATTTTCTTATAGCATGAGTGCTCGTAAAGATTTAGCGAAATCGTTTTCTCGATTAACTCAAGAGGAAGTAGAAAATTTCTGTATGGAATGGGGGATTGGGATGAAATTTAAACCGGTTGCACCGGCTTGTGATGTTTCAATCGATAAATGTCCTCCTGGTTCCATTGCTCTCTATTGTCGTCATTTTGAGTTTTCGAACCTTCGTCATCCCTTTTCGAACTTTGTTTTGAACGTTTTAGAGTATTATCGCGTATCCTTTGGCCAGATTCACCATCAGGGTCTGGCTAGGGTTTTGCACTTTGAAGTTCTGTGCTGGGCTTCTGGGTATGATCCCACCCTTTTATTGTTCCGTCGTTTTTTTTTTTCGGTTGGCCAAGAATGGTGACTGGTTTACATTCGAGACATCACAGGTTGACACTTGCTTAATTTCATCTATGGTTTCAAGTCTTGGTGTCTGGAAAGACCGGTTTTTCTTGGTTTCTGATGAAATTGTTCCTTTCAAACTTGTTTGGAGGCATCCAGATGCCGTTTTAAATGAACATGAACCCTCTGCTTCTAAGATAAACACTTGTTTCCTTGATACCCTTAGGGAATGCCCTTCAAGGCTTCGTCCCTTTCCCGAGCACTTATTGGTTTTATTGGGTCTCAGTAAGTTATGGGGAAAACGTGATCGAGATCCGGTGCTTATGAGAGATGGGCAGGGTATGCATTTGACTTGTTGTGCTATTATGTTCTTATTTTTTGTCTGCATTTGATTTTATCAAAAGTGACGATACTTCTGATGTTGTATTTGGGGATGTTGCGGCTATTCCGGGTGAAGATGCAGTTGTTAGGGGGTCCGAGCATAGGTTCGAGGGTTCTGGCTATGTGAGTGTTCCCAATGTTAAGGGTTTCACGAAGGCTCCGGGTTCCAGGGTTTCTGTTCGGCGTTTAAATCGTCACTTGAAAGGTGCTGATCAACCCTCTGGGTCAGAGGCCATTGATGTTAGTGATGACATTGAAGTATCGGCAGAACAGGTTGTTGAGGTTGAAGTGGGGAAGGGTAAGGAAAAAGAGCTAGTGGTTTCTGGGAAGAAGAAAAAGTTGGTCAAGAAAGGTAGCACTCCTACCATCCAGGGTTCGTCGGGAAAAAGTGTTGAGAGCTTGGAGGGTCCAGAGACTGGAGAGGTTTATGTTCCCAACTGGGATGTGAAAGTTGGAGATAGCTTCAAGGATCCGGCTATTTGTGCTGAGGTGTTGGCCCACTTTGCTCCTCCTGGTGTTCGGAGTGCCATCTATGAAAAGGAAGCTGATCACTTTATTTCAAGATTGATGCTGAGCTCCTGCAACCTTTCAGCCCTGTTAGCCGAAGGTGTTACCCGTTTCACAAAGGGTATGCAGGAGTATGAAGAAGCTTCCAAGAAGAAGGACAAGATGAAAGCCTCTATGGCTGCAATGAAGAAGGAGGTTGAAGGGTTTTCCAAGAAAGAGGAAGCTTGGGTGAAGAAGGTTGGAGAACTGACCAGGAGACATGAGATTGAGGTGAATGATCTCAAGAAGAGTTTTTAAGCTGACCGATTGAAACTGAAGGCTGACAGGGAAGCCTTTGATGTTCAGCAGAGGGCCTTCGAAGAAGAGAAGGAAGGTTTGAAGGGTTTGGTTGCTCAAGCTACTCGTGATAACCAGTGGTTAATTGAGCAAGGTTTTCATCAAGTTGTTACCTACCTTCTTCACTCCAAGGAGTTTAATTCTGCTCTTGGAGAAGTTTACACCAAACTGCTCAACTTGGGTAAACATCAAGGCCTCGTTGCTGGTTATAAACTTCATGAATCTGGTCAACCCTTGGAGCAGTCTCCCTTGTATCGCCCCGAAGCTTCTAAGGTTTTTAAAGGTTCTGTTCAACAGATGGAGAGGCTGACTTACCCATATGTAAGCCAGGTTGCAACTTGTTTTGGTAACTGTTTTACAGGAGCTGAAGCCGGATGGTCTCAATGAAAAAGTTTGTGATGAAGTGCTTGGTTCCCTTTCGAGAAAGCGTTCTCATTCAGGAGATAGTGAGGAGACCTTTTCGGGAGAACTTGATGCTTCCAAGGATGCAAGCCTCGAAGGTTCATCAGTTGGTGATGATGGTGGTTCGAAGGCCAAGAAGTCTAAGAATACCAAGAAGGCTAAAGTTAATGGTTCCGGGGTTTCTAAGCCTTCTTCTGATGTTTGAACAATATTCGTAGCTTTCTTAGCACCACTTAAACAATTTTATGGTTTGTATGTTACTTTAAACAGTTTTAGGTTTTGCAGAAACCCTTAAGGTTTCTGTTTTGTGGTTGTGGTTGGCCTTAGTGGTCGTTTGAACAATATCTATGCTTACAAACCACTGGGGTTTGTTTTAACTTATTTTGGAGCCTTCAGGGCTTCCTATGTTATTAACTTTGACTACTTGCCTTGTGTTATTGCTTTGTTGAATGTTTGTAGCTTGAAGCCTTCAAGGCTTCCGGTTGCTACTTTGTTTTCTGTGACTTGATGCTTTGGTTTGTATTTCTGAGCTTGGGTTGTATGCAACCTTTTATTATGTTGTTGTGTTGCTCTTTGTGTTATTGTCTTTGTTGGGTTTGTGTTGTCTTTATGTTTTTTATACCTTAAAGGGTTCAGTGCTGCAGGCACTTAGCCTTGGTATTTTTAACAAGAAGACATAGCACCTATCCTAGTTATCACTTTCCTTAGTTTGATTTTAGTTCGTAAGCCTGTTTTTTATAAGTTTTCTAAGGCTTAAGAAACATTTGGTGTAGGCTGTTCAGACCCGTCTATGAGACAACTTTGTTTTTGATTATTTCATAAGTCTCATGGAGTTGTATTGATTTAGGAACTCACTCCTTATATAGGTTCATTCAACCCTTGAACCTATTGAGCGATATGGCCTGGGAGCTCATCCCCTTACATGGCCCTTGCCATGGAGTTTTTTGCTAGGTTCTCAACCTAATTTTAGGATAGAAAGACAAATTTGATAAAACATCATCATTCATTCAAGAGATATTGTTTTACAAAAAGTGAGCATAGGGCAACTCTTGAAATACAACTTTTGAAATACAAACCAATCTTTCTTGATCAGACATGGAACCTTTTAAGGGTCTTTCCATTCCAATGTCTGGGAAGCTTTATACCTTCTGCGTTGGCTAGTTTATAGGATCCGCCCTTATGTGCCTCAAGGATTGTATATGGCCCTTCCCACTTTGGGCCGAGTTTTCCTTGGTTCTTTTTTTTTACTAGCCTCATTGTTTCTGAGCACCAGGTCTCCTGGCTTGAAGCGTTCCTGCTTGACTCTTTTGTTGTAATAAGCTTCCATCATTTGTTTGTACTTGGCTTCTTGAATTGCAGCTTGGTCTCGTGTTTCCTCGAGGAGTTGTAAGTTCAACATGGTCTCTTTGTTGTTTACTTCGGGATCCATGTTGACTGTTATTTAAGTTACAACTCCTACTTCAGCTGGAATCACGGCTTTGGATCCAAACACCAAGCTGTAGGGTGTTCTTTTGTGGCTTGTTTTTTCAGTTGTTCTAGCCCATAGAACGCTTGGCAATTCTTTGAGCCAATTGCTTTCATGCCTTCCCAATCGGGTTTTGACTCCTTCAACTATGCTTCGTTTCATTCTTTCAACTTGGCCGTTTGATTGTGGGTGTGCAACTGAGCTGAAAACTTGGGCTATTCTGAATTCTTTGCACCAAACGCTAAAAGGCTTCTCAGCGAATTACTTTCCTTTATCGGTGACCAGCACTCCCGGCAATCCATAGCGACAAATGATGTTTTCCCCAACGAAGTCAATGACCTGTTTGCCCGTGATTTTTGCAAGTGGCTTAACCTCATGCCACTTGGTGAAGTAGTCTATGGCCACTAATAAGAACTTCACTCCACCTTTGGCTGGTGGGAATGGGCCGACAATGTCCATTCCCCACTTATAAAATGGTCAGGCTGAAGATATCGGGACAAGGTCATGCTTGGGGCTTTTTGGGACCGGTGCATGAATTTGACAAGAATCACATTTTCTCAGTTGTTCAGCGGTGTCTCGGTGCATGGAAGGCCAAAAATACCCAAGATTCGTTAGCTTGGTGATGTGTTAAAAATGCAACATATAAATTTCATCAAATGAGGCATAAAACTAACCCTTTTTTAGTACTAATGTTGGAAAAAATGTGCTTTTGTCTTCCTTTTGTATTTTCAGGATTAAATGAGCTCAAATTAACAAAAGAAGCAAAAAGACATCAAAATCTAACATAAATACAAGAAAAGGAACAAGACGTGACATGCCCGACCCCACGACAGCATCTTCCCAAGCAAAACAAGAGATCAGAAGCCTGAACACGCCACGTGCTCAGCCAGCACGGGGGCGTGCCCAAGTGTCAGCAGAAAAGACAGTGGTAGAAGCTTCTATTGCCCACCACGGGGCCGTGCTCAGCGGACACGGGGCCGTGGTCAACTATAAGATTCGCACAATCCAGCAAATCTGCATAGTACAAAGATTCTTCTGCACCACGGGGTCGTGCTCAGCGGACACGGGGGCGTGGTCAACTAAAAAGACAAAACTGCATTAAATGAAGAAAGAGAAGGATGTGGATACGGGGCCGTGCCCGAGCTTCTGTTCAGCCTATAAATAGAAGTGCTTGGCTAAAGCTCAAACCATCCCTTGGCACACCACCTCTCTCACACTTCACCCACCACCCACCACCACCATAACACCATCATCCACCACCATCATCCATTGTCCATCGTAGAGTGTGTGAGTCGTCTCGGGATCCAAGATTGATTGTAAGAGTTCTTGACAATCAAGGCCATGTTTGCCTAAGTCTCTTACATCACTTGGTGAAGACAAAGTGTCTAGTGTAATACTTTTTATTTCTAATCTTTTGCACTTTTTATTTGGTTTTGTATTAATGACTTTAATAACTAGTTGCTTATGTTGAAGGTGATCTTTCCTTATCGTTTGTCCGTGGTGTCTTGGCATTATTTTACTGTCTATATAAAATAAAAGATTTTCACCATTCATATCTCCACGGTCTATATGGAGGTATGTTGGCTACCTGGTCGGGGGTTAAGGGAACGGTTTGGTAAAGGTCTTGCCATTGTTCAGCGTTTAGAGGTCCTGCAATGGACCTGGGTCAAATTTAGTAGGACCTCCTTCAATACTTAACGGTATTGGATGGCGGGGGTCCAAACTCTTTGATCCCCTCATAAGTTAACTACTATTAATACTATAACCCGGCTATTTAGGACTGTATCCCTGCTGACTCAGACTACTTAGTCGAGGGTAACGTCACCTCCAAAAGAGGGGCCTACCATAATTTGCATTAATAACTTAATTAATTATCTTCCAATAATCCACCCTTTTAGGATTGTATCCTTGCTGACTCAAACTACTGGGGTGAGGGTAACGTCACCTTCAAAAGAGGGGCCTACTACAATAAATAAGATAATCTCTTAAATATGTGCAAAAGTGCGGAAATAATCAAAGGTTACACTAGATACGAGTCGGAACCAAGTGATTCATCTTGTCTATCTGTTTTTTTCTTTTTATTTTATTTTCAGCATTTTAGTTAGTTTTTATTTTTCTTAGTTTAAAACAATTTTTCTAAACTTTTTATTTTGATTAGACGTTGAGGATAAACCGGTACTAAAAGCTCTTGTGTCCTTGGACGACCTCGGTATCTTACCAACACTATACTACGCTCACGATGGGTGCACTTGCCCATATGTGTGTCTAGTGTTAGTAAATATCGTGTTTTATAAATTTAAAACTTGACTAAAAAGTGTTAAAGGGGCTTAAAATATACACCTAATATATATAACACTCGACTACGCATCAAGTTTTTGGCAATCTTGTTTTAAGTCAGACAGTAAGCTGAACACGGGGTCGTGCCCACCAAACACGCCCCCATGCCCAAGTTTCAGTTACTGAAAACAGAACCGTAAGATCCCGACGGTTGGTAATTTCTGACACAAACAAGAGTGATACTGATACTTTTTACTTTCGGCACTCTTATGGTACTATGTGGTGTCAATTATGAGGTGGTAACCATAAAGAATTAGAATGCTTTTTTCTAAATTATAAACCCCACTATATAGACCCATCATTTCCTAGTATCCTTAAGAGGGGCGAAAGTAAAAATAATCCCTATCGCTCCCTCGAATGCGCCCAACCGGATATTCTAGGAGAAATGCTTCTCGATGAATTATTTCAACTAGAAGATCTAATTATTAATTGGTTAAAAGAACTTAGGGAAGATTTCAATAATCTTTTCCAAGACGATAACCAAGAAGAGAGGTTGGAAACGCATTCAAACAACTTCATTGTTTTTAATGATACTTCTAACTCTAGTGAGGACTTGAGCGATAATCGTCCCTGTGTCGATTGTGCCGTGAAGGACTCCCGATCGACTTCGTTCGATGCATACATAGACCTGAGCGATTCGACATACACCTTCTTTAACGAGAACCCGGGAAAGGGTTGGACTTGTCCACCTACATATAGCATAGGAATCACCCTCACCGACAACCTCTTGCGTTCGCGTCTTAATCTAGATCAATTAAGGTATCTTAGGCACTTTGGGGTTGTTCCATCCAGTAAGGAACCACCCGATCCGGGAAAGTTCCTTGAAATTTGAAGAATTCCTTAAGACAGCTTCTAGACACGGGGCCGTGTCCAGGTCAGCACGCCCCCGTGTCCACCCAAAAGATTCCCTTCTGATTTTGTCAGAATGCGGACAAAAATGTGTCAGGATTCCATCTGCACACGGGGCCGTGTCCAGCCGACACGGGGCCGTGCGCAACGTACTGTCGTTTTCTATAAATGCAGCCAAGAATCCTGCACATTTGAACCATTCCATGGACAGAGATTTGAGGAATATTCTCACATACCATCCTAGGTATTTTCTAAAAGAAGTTTCTCAACTATCTTCTTGTCCTTTCCTCTTTTATCCACTTTCATCTTCTTCAATTTTCCTCATACTTCCATTAAAGCTTGAACCTTTTATAGTTTCAAGCCTTATTGAGATGTTTGTTAAATTTTTGTTCATGGAATCTTGATAAAAATAAGTTCTATAACAATGTTTTAAGTTGTTTAAAGTTCAAAAATGCTTCAAAAATCATAAAAACAATTTGAAACCCCAAGATTCCTTGTCCATAAATCCTGCAGATATCTGAACACGGGGCCGTGTCCGAAGTACTGGACCCATAAAATTGAACTCTTTTCGGCATGTTTTCTCAGAATGGCAAGCAGAACAAGCGGAAACTCTTCGTCGCATTCCAGGAACAACCGGCAGGGGAGAAGATCATCTACGGTTGAGGATTCTCTTGTAAACTATGTTTACGCCTTGAGAGAAGCTCTTGATGAAGTAACAAGTGTGGAAGAGGCATTGGTCGACCGCATTAATCATTTGACGGTGGGACTAGAAGGATGTCTCCGGGAGGTCAACCTTTTGCACCAAAGGTTGAACATTCTCGCCTCTCCTCCTTTGGTACCGATTATCACCCAAAGGGCATGGAATGTGGTGCCGGAAGTCATCATTCCGGCCGAATGGTACGCCCTACATCAGGAACCTCCTCAAGACATCCTACAAGGGGTTCCAATTGGTGTCGCTCCTCCTCCTCAAGATGTCGAGGAACATGAAGCCGCCTTCCTTCTCCCGAGGGAGATAGAAGAATGGCTCTAGCAACATCTAAGGAACACCGTTCGGCTTGGAGTTCTACAAGGCTTTTAGACCGGAAGTCTATTTCCGGAATTTTGATTCTTATTGTAGAAGTAGAACTCCTTAGGAAGATCTTACGGATCACTTGACCTATTTAATATTAGGACTTTTAACTTTTATTTTTCTGCTTATTTTTAATTTTTAGGACTATTATGTAATTCTCTCTATGATTAATGAATGATGGTTTTAGTTAATTTGGTGTTTGAATGGTGTTGATTGGAATAAAACACACTTGAGATGGCAAAGGATGCAAGGGAAACTTGAACCAGCACTCCATGCAGGAAAACAGAACTGTCCGACAAATTTCTTCGTTTACAGTAAGCTCGGCACGGGCCGTGTCCACCCAACACGGCCCCGTGCTGCACAGTCTGCAGAAAAAGACCCAGTTCAGGTAACTGGACACGGACCGTGTTCACCTAACACGCCCCCGTGTCCAGACTTCTGTTTCTCTTGTTTTAATTTTGTTACTGGCACTTGAACACGGGGCCGTGCCCGGACAACACAGGGCCATGTTCAGTGCCCAGTAACACAAAATTTTTGCTTTTTACACCTTTTTACACATTCAATCAACCTAAAAACTTATTTTTGGGACACATTGAGGACAATGTGTAATTTAAGTGTGGGGGGGATGCTAAAACCTTGAATCTTACAAGTCCTAAATACAAGCCTTACACAAAACTCTATTGGAACCGCTAATCACCCCAATTTTTTTTCAAAAATTTTTAATTTTTTTTACTTGTCTAGGTTTAACTCGGGAAATTCAAGTTCTCAAAAAGGTTATATTTTTACGAATTTACAACCGATAGCGTCGTGATAAAAAGAACCAACATAAGAAAATTATGAAAAGGCATGACAAGCTTAGTTAAAATTTGATTATATATACTTTGATCATATAAAAACCCATTCCCACAAAAGTGAGTTTTGAGCCTTTATTGAGCATATAATTACATATCATTAGACTAAATGCTCATTTTCGTTTCTTGTGTGAATAGCCGCTTGGTTCTTACGACTCTAGAACTTGCCATGACGATACATTCCCGGTCCTTACCAACTTAAACCCGAGTAAGTAAATGATGGAGGCATTAGGACTAACCCTTTTTATTTCTACACCATTTTTTTTTTTTTTTTACCACCTACCAAAAAATCCCCCTAGTTAGCCCCTTTGAGCCTAAACCTTTTCATTTCATAACCCAAACCAAACACCCTTTTTACCCACCAAAACCTTTTTCATTTTTTACCCCTTTGTTTTAGTAACAAGTTCGATTTTTCGTATGACTTTTCAAAAAAAAAAATTGTGTTGATGATGAAGCAAAAGAAAATAAACAAACAAGTTCATCAAAAATAACTTTGTTTGAATAAATAGCTTCATCAAAATAAAAGTTACAAAAATAGAAAGTCTTACGAAAACCGACACTTGTTACGCTTTTCGCCTTTTTCTACTAACCACTAACCACCAACCCAACCACCTACCTTTAACCCAAGCCTAACCCTTCACCCAAAAAGTCCTCTTGATATTTACAAAGGTATATAAGTTAAAAAGGAGGAGGATTGATTGTTTGGCAAGCCTATGGTAGGAGTAAGTTCCATGCCGCTCTCGAGTGATCCACAAAAATACATTTGCGGCCGAGTGTTGAGTGATCCCCGTGAGGTATGTGAACTTGTATATAAATAGAATTTTAAAAAGGCATGTTATGCCCTAATAAGTAATTTATCTTATGAAAAGTTTTAAATAAATCATGACGAATAGGATTGTAAATAAATAAAAATAAAACTAAATAAAGAATCTTGGAAATCCCGACACTCTACGACAAGCCCAAAAACCTTCTTCTCTACCCATTCCATTTGGGAGTGTAATAGCCACATATTAAAGAGTTTTGCTTGAGGACAAACAAAGATTCAAGTGTGGGGGTATTTGATGTGTTAAAAATGCAACATATAAATTTCATCAAATGAGGCATAAAACTAACCCTTTTTTAGTACTAATGTTGGAAAAAGTGTGCTTTTGTCTTCCTTTTGTATTTTCAGGATTAAATGAGCTCAAATTAACAAAAGAAGCAAAAAGACATCAAAATCTAACATAAATACAAGAAAAGGAACAAGACGTGACATGCCCGACCCCACGACAGCATCTTCCCAAGCAAAACAAGAGATCAGAAGCCTGAACACGCCCCGTGCTCAGCCAGCACGGGGGCGTGCCCAAGTGTCAGCAGAAAAGACAAAGTGGTAGAAGCTTCTATTGCCCACCACGGGGCCGTGCTCAGCGGACACGGGGCCGTGGTCAACTATAAGATTCGCACAATCCAGCAAATCTGCATAGTACAAAGATTCTTCTGCACCACGGGGTCGTGCTCAGCGGACACGGGGGCGTGGTCAACTAAAAAGACAAAACTGCATTAAATGAAGAAAGATAAGGATGTGGACACGGGGTCGTGCCCACTGGACACGGGGCCGTGCCCACTGGACACGGGGCCGTGCCCGAGCTTCTGTTCAGCCTATAAATAGAAGTGCTTGGCTAAAGCTCAAACCATCCCTTGGCACACCACCTCTCTCACACTTCACCCACCACCCACCACCACCATAACACCATCATCCACCACCACCATCCATTGTCCATCGTAGAGTGTGTGAGTCGTCTCGGGATCCAAGATTGATCGTAAGAGTTCTTGACAATCAAGGCCATGTTTGCCTAAGTCTCTTACATCACTTGGTGAAGACAAAGTGTCTAGTGTAATACTTTTTATTTCTAATCTTTTGCACTTTTTATTTGGTTTTGTATTAATGACTTTAATAACTAGTTGCTTATGTTGAAGGTGATCTTTCCTTATCGTTTGTCCGTGGTGTCTTGGCATTATTTTACTGTCTATATAAAATAAAAGATTTTCACCATTCATATCTCCACGGTCTATATGGAGGTATGTTGGCTACCTGGTCGGGGGTTAAGGGAACGGTTTGGTAAAGGTCTTGCCATTGTTCAGCGTTTAGAGGTCCTGCAATGGACCTGGGTCAAATTTAGTAGGACCTCCTTCAATACTTAACGGTATTGGATGGCGGGGGTCCAAACTCTTTGATCCCCTCATAAGTTAACTACTATTAATACTATAACCCGGCTATTTAGGACTGTATCCCTGCTGACTCAGACTACTTAGTCGAGGGTAACGTCACCTCCAAAAGAGGGGCCTACCATAATTTGCATTAATAACTTAATTAATTATCTTCCAATAATCCACCCTTTTAGGATTGTATCCTTGCTGACTCAAACTACTGGGGTGAGGGTAACGTCACCTTCAAAAGAGGGGCCTACTACAATAACTAAGATAATCTCTTAAATATGTGCAAAAGTGCGGAAATAATCAAAGGTTACACTAGATACGAGTCGGAACCAAGTGATTCATCTTGTCTATCTGTTTTTTTTTTTATTTTTTTTTTCAGCATTTTAGTTAGTTTTTATTTTTCTTAGTTTAAAACAATTTTTCTAAACTTTTTATTTTGATTAGACGTTGAGGATAAACCGGTACTAAAAGCTCCTTTTTGTCAGAGCACACTTTAAGAGTTTTAAAGAAAGGCAAAGACTTTTCAGCCAATTTTGAGGTAAAACGCTTCAGGGCAGCAAGCTTCACGTTCAGGCTTTCCACCTCCTTTTTGCTTTGTGGTGGTTTGGTTTTGAGAACAGCTTTGACATTGTTTGGATTGGCCTTTATACTTTGCTTTCACACAATATGCCCCAGTAATTTACCTTCTTCAAATCCAAACAAACATTTCTCGGGGTTGAGTTTCATGTTGACCTTCCTTAGGTTTTTGAAGGTCTCTTGGATGTCATCAAGCATTTGGTATTCTGTTTTGCTTTTGATTATCAAATCGTCGACATATGCTTCCATGTTTCTACCAATTTGACTAGCAAAAGCCTTGTCAACTAGGCGTTGGTAGGTTGTACCCGCGTTTTTGAGGTCAAAAGGCATCTTTTGGTAACAAAAGATGCCTTTATCCGTGTGAAAGACGGTTTTCTCTTCATCTTCTTCTTTCATGAGAATTTGATGGTAACCCTTGTAAGCATCGAGAAAACACTTTAAAGGGTAACCAGTGAGGGAATCAACCTTAAGATCGATTTCTGGCAGTGGATAACAATCTTTAGGACAAGCCTTATTCAGGTCCTTGAAGTAGATGCACATTCTCCAAGAATATCGGGCTTTCAGACCATGACTGGGTTAGCAACCCAGGACTGATACTTCACTTCTCGGAGAATTTCAGCTGATACAAGCTTTTCCACCTCTTGGCACGCAGCCAAGCTTCTTTCGGGTGTTAGACTTCGCTTCTTTTGGACGACAGGCTTAACATCGGGTGGTATTTTCAGCTCGTGTTCAGCAATGCTTTGAGGGATACCCGTCATATCTTCCGGGCACCAAGCAAAGACATCACTATAATGTACTAGCAGCTTTTCAAGATATGAGAGAATTTCTTGTGAAAGGCTTGGATTAACCCTTATCCTTTGCTCAGGATACTTGGGGTTTATGATCAGCCCTTGCTTGTCTTCTTCACTTTTGGAACTTTCCCCTTCAACCATGTAAGCCTCTTGAGTAGGTTGAAGGGTTGCAATCCCTCTCTCGGTAGGAAACTTGACTGTGCCATGACCAACAGAAACAGCCATGTAGAATTGTAACACCCCGAAAACGGGTTTAGCAATCAAACCACGTTAATAATAATGAACGGGTAAAATACCGTTAGTGGTAAAATTAACCCGGTGAATATAAGGATTTAAATAAAAAAAATATTATGTTAATAAAAAAGAAGAATAAACGATTTGAGAAAAACAAAGCCTATAAGAAGCCCGAGTTAATGAGACTTAAAAATAAAACGGATTATGACTTTTCCGAAACCACTAAGTAACTAGGAATATCAACCTAGTTAGTTAAGTGTGGTTAAAACAATAATGAAAACATGAATTAGTTAAACCTTTATGAAAGTTGAAAACTTGAGGAAAGTTGAGGGGCCAAATATGAAAAACTGAAAACTAGTTTTAATTAAATAAAATCCTACACCAAACACACACACTAAGTGTGTGTTCAGGTCGAGACTTCTAGAAGAGCCAGGAGCTCTCACCTTCAAACCCTAGATTGCTCAAATTGATCAAATTGAAAGGCTCAATCAGTCCCAAATCGAAATCCAAGCTTATATTAGTGATCACCTAAGTGAGGGGATCACGAGGTATGTTAAATTTTGTCTTTTGATTACATCTTGAAATTCTGATGAACATTAGAAATCAAAATCTGAGATTGATTGATTGATGTTTAGATGAAATTAGTAACGAAAAGATGTCTAGGAGTAAACCCTAGTCAATAACTTGTTGAATTAGTGTTAAATTATGAAGTTCATGATCATCCATTATGTGTGTTTAATGGGTTTTGTAGAAACATGATGAACACTAGAATCATGACTATCAAACTAGTGTTATTTGAACTCTATGAAGTTAATCTTGACATTGAACCATGAATTAGATGATTATTTAGTAAAAGATGTTGAAATTGGCAAGATAGGTAATGATTATTAATTTTATAAAATTATGCTCATTAGGTGTTTGTTAAAATGCCTAAGAGAAAACTAAATGTTGAAATTCGGAACAAAACGCATATTTGAATGATGTTGTGAATTATGCGTTATATGACATGAATAGAGTGCTAAACGAACCGTTGATTGAACTCTATAGACAAAGGAATCGAGTCTCCAAGCGGATAAGCCGGAGCGGACACATGCTTGAAGGGAATGCTTTAAAGGTACGCGACTTGTCGTCTCGTTACATTTATGTAGACAAGCTTAGTTAAAATATGTTTAAGGTTGATATAGCGAAAATGGTTGAGTTGGTATGTCAATGAAGTGATGGAATTCACTTGACAACCAAATGGGTCAAGTTAATAGTTAAAACAATAGTGATCAAAATAAAGACACCATTTGGTAAAAGTTATAACGAGTCGGACAATCTAAGGAAATGTCTTTTAAGTAGTAAAAACTCACGGTGCGAACCGGAATTGGTCCAATGGACATGATGGTATTAATATACCATCATACATTGATAAACGACCATGTCGACTAAACGGGTCAAATGGCGTGTAAATACCATTTGACAATAATAACTGACGACTACTTGTTGAGTTTTGTGATTACAGGAAATATCATATGTTGCGTTGCTTTAATTAGAAAATTTAAAGCAAGAGGTATGTAAACGGGTCAATGTTATGACCCAAGCCAGGTACATATAGTTAGATTTATAGTTAAAAGTGGTATTGTGGTCAATTAATTAGTGGAAGTCCCTCGTCGTAAATTAAGGGACTAAAATTGACCAAAAAAGCCCCTGATGGGTATATTGGGCAAACGACCCATATGGGGTGTTTGGAAACTTGCATTACGATTATGAGATATAGGTAGATACCTTGAATGCGGAATTATGAAGTGTGAAAGGAAAAGAACGAGTGTTAGACTAAAATGCTTAATATTCTCTAAATGAGTCGAAAGGGTTTTATGTGCATACGTAAATCATAATAAAATTTCGAACCCGAGCAAAGGACTTTGGGTTAAATACATTGGTGTATATATTTTGTTATTTAAAAACCAAGTGGGTGGTTTTAAATACAAACGGGTCAAAAAGTGTCAAAACTGAAATTCAAGCCGAGAGCTTAAAATCTAAAATTTATTGATTTCAGATGTCGGGTTTTCACTACATGTGATGGGGAATCAAATTACGATCGCATAGGAAAAAGAATCGTGTAAAACGGATAAGTAGATAAAAAGTTATGACGCTTTGAAGTTCGTTTTCCGATTAAAACTATAGCTGGGCATCTGCAGCTCAAAAATAAGAACATTCTGTCGAAATGGAGGCGTGGCGTCGCGCGACGCCCAAAGGGGTTTACCGTCGCGCGCGGCGACGGCGTAAAAACTTGAAATTTTTGTTTATTTTGATTATTTGACCCATTTACCTTGTTGTACTTGTTCTTTAACCATCAAAACTAACTTTTAAGTTGGTTTTGATCATAGGTGAATGTCGAGAGTCCCGGATGAAAATCAAGCGACGAACAAGAACTGAACACATGTTAAAAGAAGCTTCCGCCTTAAACCTTGTTTTGTTTTGTTATAAGTGAATTATGTAAACACTTACAACTATGTCTTGAAATGTTTTTTTTTAACATATGAGAATGTTGGCATGACAAGTTTTTGTAAAGTCGCATTTTTAGTATTAAAATGTGTATTATAAAGTTGTAATCGTGAGAATTTCCAATGTGGGTCTTACAAGTTGGTATCAGAGCCCTGATTTAAGAGATTCAAGTATGGTGGGGAAAACCATGCTTGGACTTAAACCTTATGCTCTTGATAAAGATTGGTATTCGGTTCAAGGCTTGATTGCAAATCCGGTAAGTACAAGTATGTTAATGGTTTAGAATGATTAATGTGCTGAGAACAACACATAGGTTATTGTGTGATACACGTTACACCAATCAAATCGATAATTGATAGATATAGTTAACGAAATTACGTGCATTGACACGTACAGTAAAGAGCCTTGTATTACAATTCGGGCGTTTATTAATGTCGAAATTACTAACTTTTGTAAATGTTTAGTTGAAGGACACTTGCATCTGAAGATGACGAGAGTTGAACGAATTGTGGATATGACGGTGGGACAGTTCGAGGTATGACAAGCAGAGCATACTCATTGAGGACCTAAATCGCGTGACGATCGCGAACAAAGTTAACGGCAAGAGAAGCCCGTTTGGGCAAGCATTACCAGGTGCACGCTTTTAAATTTAATCGCACAAGTAGTAATATGCAACAAACACGTAGGGTATAACGGCTGCATATGTCTGATAAAACCTGAATAGGATATCTATTCAGGATGATGTTCTAAGAGAAGTTTAACAGAAATATGTGTTATTCACGATGATGAATAACAAGAAAATAATAGTATTAGTTCATATGGAAACTTGGATGGGGGGTAATTATCCAAGGGAAAAACTCTCAATATAATGCTATTGAGAAAAGTAGCGATCACATTAACAAATGTGATTATATAATAGTTCGATAGAAAATAAAAACATTTTATATGTTCAAATGTAAAACTAGTAAAACTAATGATTGTTGTTTTGCAATTAAATAAAGTTTTACTAAATGAAACCAGAGATATGAAACAAATAGAGGCGTTACTTACATAGAGAAGCGTATTAAAGTAAATGAAAATACAAACCAACTAATGGGAATGTTGGCATGACAAGTTTTTGTAAAGTCACATTTTTAGTATTAAAATGCGTATTTTAAAGTTGTAATCGTGAAAATTTCCAAAGTGGGTCTTACTATAGGAATAAAGTTTGTCGGTCATAAGTAATGAAATTCACACAAACAAGTCAAACAAAATAGAATAAAGAGTAAAAGATGTGGTTGAATAAAAGCGATGGATTACGCTAAGACGACCAAATAAATTAAAAGGACGTCTAAAAACCATATAAGAATGGTTATTTGATGATGACTTCGGTAAAGATACCCGATGGATGGGTATGATTTTGAGTGAACGTGTAAACCAAGAGACGGGAACGCGGAATGAAAGTCAAAAGACTCGGAATGAGAGTTATGACTAAAAGATGACAAGATTTTTGCAAACATAACTTTTAATAATTATGTTCAACCATTTCAAAGTTGGACGGGTCAAATAAAGAACGAAGTTTGGCATTCATAAGTGGTTAAATTTCACCCAAAATAAGTCAAACGAGTTAAGTAAGGAAAACGCAAACCGGTGAGACCGGAAAGCTAAAAACATTAAGATAAAAGAACCCGGGCGATGGGTCGTAAAGAAGTATAGGTAAGAACCGGGTAACGGTAAGCGTAGAACAAACCGACGTATAAATGACGGAAGAAGTCATAGAGTCGGAAGAATAATTCGAAAGAAAACAAAAGTAGCCTTAGACTACGGTCAAGGTCAAATGAAATACAAATGCGAAAATAAATGATACTAGAAATAAAAAGGATACCTTGACGCTATAGGTATATGTATATACACCGTTGAATATGGAGTCGAATAAAAGATGATCTGCGGGATTATCATAACCTACGAGATTATAAATGATGCTAAGGTCTAGGGGACCAAAAAGACCTTCGCGTCACAAATAGAAAGAAACGAATTGTTAGGGTCTCACCTTAATAAGGTAAAAAGGTGAAAATCTAAAGAAATAGCCTACGAGGCTAAGTGAAAGAACCTACGGGTCAATAGTGTAAAACAAGGAAACTGGTTGTAACTTCCCGCGTAAAATAATAACGGGAGATAAAGTTAGTATAAAAGCGATGGGTTTCGCTAAGTTAATTAAATGGGTTAAAAGCGAAGAGATTGTGAAAGGTCTGGTTGACAAAAGTGAAGAATTTCACTAAAACATTTAAACGGGCAAAAATGACAAAAAGAATTCACAATTATTTAAAATGTGATATTTCACAAAAAGGGCGAAGACATTACCGAAATGACAACTGAAAGGAATAAATCCTAGGGTGTAAATTCCTCGATATGAGAGATTGACATGAGATAAAGAGAAAACGTTAAACTAGAATTCAGTTTTAGTAAGAAACAACATTTTAACAAATATGGATAATATAAGAGAAATTAGAAAATAGTTAATATTAAAGGATATAGGTTTTAACACCGGTAGGTGTAAAATGATACATTCGAAAGAAAGATTTTCGGTAATGAAGACTTATCATAAATTTAGACATGATGAGATGTGAACGCGGTCACAAAAGTGATAGAGAATATAAGCATGTTGTAACGTGAGTTACAAGATATGAAATCATAAACACACAAAAGGCTGATGATAGTAATATAACATACCCGAATGGCGAGGTATAAGGTAACGAGCGGCTAGTAAGTTTAACTGGGAAGACCTTTTAAGGTCAAAACAGTAATTATAACATAATAAAGCGCTTGTCTCGATAAGATTAGCATAGGATAATGTGTTGATTACACCAGATAATCGAGTGGCCAAAAGGTGACTCGTTATAAAAAGTGATAAAAACAAGGAATATTAGAAGAAACCAACGGCCTACGAGGCCTTATACTTGAAAGACACACACGTCAATATATATGATAAATACTGACCAAAAAGAATGAATGCTTTAAAAATGAAACCAAGTTCGTTTGGTCTAAACCGATGGGCTACGTGATAAAGGTTTCGAGGACGAAACCACTTTAAGGGGGGGTAGACTTGTAACTCCCCGAAAACGGGTTTAGCAATCAAACCACGTTAATAATAATGAACGGGTAAAATACCGTTAGTGGTAAAATTAACCCGGTGAATATAAGGATTTAAATAAAAAAAATCTTATGTTAATCAAAAAGAAGAATAAACGATTTGAGAGAAACAAAGCCTATAAGAAGCCCGAGTTAACGAGACTTAAAAATAAAACGGATTATGACTTTTCCGAAACCACTAAGTAACTAGGAATATCAACCTAGTTAGTTAAGGGGTTGTTTGGTAGCCTCTGAATGGTCATTAAGAGGCTACCTCTTAATGGAACCATTAAGAATTTTACCAATGAGAACATAGAAGAATCTGACATGTGATGATTTACCATTCAGAGTTACCTCTTAACCATTCAGACTTGAGGTTACCTCTTATTCATTCAGAGTTTTTAAACCATTAAGAAGTAGCATCTGAATGGTCATTAAGAGGCTACCAAACAGCCCCTAAGTGTGGTTAAAACAATAATGAAAACATGAATTAGTTAAACCTTTATGAAAGTTGAAAACTTGAGGGGCCAAATATGAAAAACTGAAAACTAGTTTTAATTAAATAAAATCCTACACCAAACACACACACTAAGTGTGTGTTCAGGTCGAGACTTCTAGAAGAGCCAGGAGCTCTCACCTTCAAACCCTAGATTGCTCAAATTGATCAAATTGAAAGGCTCAATCAGTCCCAAATCGAAATCCAAGCTTATATTAGTGATCACCTAAGTGAGGGGATCACGAGGTATGTTAAATTTTGTCTTTTGATTACATCTTGAAATTCTGATGAACATTAGAAATCAAAATCTGAGATTGATTGATTGATGTTTAGATGAAATTAGTAACGAAAAGATGTCTAGGAGTAAACCCTAGTCAATAACTTGTTGAATTAGTGTTAAATTAGGAAGTTCATGATCATCCATTATGTGTGTTTAATGGGTTTTGTAGAAACATGATGAACACTAGAATCATGACTATCAAACTAGTGTTATTTGAACTCTATGAAGTTAATCTTGACATTGAACCATGAATTAGATTATTATTTAGTAAAAGATGTTGAAATTGGCAACATAAGTAATCATGGAGTTTGATTATTAATTTTATAAAATTATGCTCATTAGGTGTTTGTTAAAATGCCTAAGAGAAAACTAAATGTTGAAATTCAGAACAAAACGCGTATTTGAATGATGTTGTGAATTATGCGTTATATGACATGAATAGAGTACTAAACGAACAGTTGATTGAACTCTATAGACAAAGGAATCGAGTCTCCAAGCGGATATGCCGGAGCGGACACACGCTTGAAGGGAATGCTTTAAAGGTACGCGACTTGTCGTCTCGTTACATTTATGTAGACAAGCTTAGTTAAAATGGTTGAGTTGGTATGTCAATGAAGTGATGGAATTCACTTGACAACCAAATGGGTCAAGTTAATAGTTAAAACAATAGTGATCAAAATAAAGACACCATTTGGTAAAAGTTATAACGGGTCGGACAATCTAAGGAAATGTCTTTTAAGTAGTAAAAACTCACGGTGCGAACCGGAATTGGTCCAATGGACATGATGGTATTAATATACCATCATACATTGATAAACGACCATGTCGACTAAACGGGTCAAATGGCGTGTAAATACCATTTGACAATAATAACTGACGACTACTTGTTGAGTTTTGTGATTACAGGAAATATCATATGTTGCGTTGCTTTAATTAGAAAATTTAAAGCAAGAGGTATGTAAACGGGTCAATGTTATGACCCAAGCCAGGTACATATAGTTAGATTTATAGTTAAAAGTGGTAATGTGGTCAATTAATTAGTGGAAGTCCCTCGTCGTAAATTGAGGGACTAAAATTGACCAAAAAGCCCCTGATGGGTATATTGGGCAAACGAACCATATGGGGTATTTGGAAACTTGCATTACGATTATGAGATATAGGTAGATACCTTGAATGCGGAATTTTGAAGTGTGAAAGGAAAAGAACGAGTTTTAGACTAAAATGCTTAATATTCTCTAAATGAGTCGAAAGGGTTTTATCTGCATAAGTAAATCATAGTAAAATTTCGAACCCGAGCAAAGGACTTTGGGTTAAATACATTGGTGTATATATTTTGTTGTTTAAAAACCAAGTGGGTGGTTTTAAATACAAAAAGGTCAAAAAGTGTCAAAACTGAAATTCAAGTCGAGAGCTTGAAATCTAAAATTTTGTGATTTTAGATGTCGGGTTTTAACTCCATGTGATGGGGAATCAAATTACGATCGCATAGGAAAAAGAATCGTGTAAAACGGATAAGTAGATAAAAAGTTATGACACTTTGAAGTTCGTTTTACGATTAAAACTATAGCTGGGCATATGCAGCTCAAAAATAAGAACATTCTGTCGAAATGGAGGCGTGGCGTCGCGCGACGCCCAAAGGGGTTTACCGTCGCGCGCGGCGACGAAGTAAAAACTTGAAATTTTTGTTTATTTTGATTATTTGACCCATTTACCTTGTTGTACTTGTTATTTAACCATGAAAACTAACTTTTAAGTTGGTTTTGATCATAGGTGAATGTCGAGAGTCCCGGATGAAAATTAAGCAACGAACAAGAACCGAACACACGTTAAAAGAAGCTTCCGCGTTAAACCTTGTTTTGTTTTGTTATAAGTGAATTATGTAAACACTTACAACTATGTCTTGAAATGTTTTTTTTTAAAACATATGGGAATGTTGGCATGACAAGTTTTTGTAAAGTCGCATTTTTAGTATTAAAATGCGTATTTTAAAGTTGTAATCATGAAAATTTCCAATGTGGGTCTTATAAGAATGCACACTGCCCGGGCCTTCCTACGATGACATCATAGTTTGAAGGTATATTGATAACCACAAAAGTGAGAGGTTGGACTCTCTCCCTCTTGCCTTCACTGAAACGGACATCAAGGGTTAGTTGCCCTAAAGGCTTGAGGGGTATGTCGGCAATACCTTTTATGGAGGTCCCTGAGGGTTGAAGCTTCGAACGTTCCTCATTGCTTAAACAGTTGAAGAACTTCTCAAACATGATTTCAGTGGCTGCACCAGTGTCTATGTATGCTCTGTTTGTTTTTAGTGTACCCACAGTTGCTTCAACCACAAGGGGGTTTGAGAGTGGGCCCTTTTTTGTTGGGGGGGAGCAGACACACTGAAGCTCCCAAGCTTCCAACCGCTGCCGTTTGTGGGGAACCCTTCCATCAAAATCCACCATGTTAACTTCCTTGCCTTTTCCTTTGGTCATCTTGTCCCTTACGCCCTTCACTAAGTGGGCAAGCTCCCCGGACTTGACGACCTCTTCGATCCTCTTTTTGAGTTGGAAGCAATCATTAGTATGGTGGCCTTTCTCTTCATGAAATTCTCAAAATTTGGTGGAATTTTCATTCCTTTTGCTTTTAGGGAGAGGTCTGGGAGGTCGGAAGCTTTATTTCACTTCATATGTGGCAAGAATCTCTTGAGGGGTCTTGGTGAGAGGTGTGAAGTTCATGGCCCTCTCCCTGCTTGAAGGGTTCCGGCCTTCAGACCTTCGTTGCTCTGAACCCCTTTGGCGTCTGTCATAGGAATGGAAGTTTCCCTTTTTTCTAGCTGGACTGTTGCCTCGCCAGCTAGATCCCCTTTTTCTTTGCTCTTTTATGTCTACAGCCTCCTCTCCTCTGATGTGGGCTTCGGCCCTTTCGAGAGCTTCTTCTAAGGTCTTTGGCAGGGACTTGTTGAAATCCCTGGTGAGGTATTTGGAGGTGATTACATTCATGAAACCGGCTTCTCTCATCTTTTCGTCCGCCCCCACATTCGTCAGACCTTCCTTTTTATACCTTTCTATGAACTCTCGAAGGCTTTCATCATCCCTTTGTTTTATCTGGAAAATCACCGTGGCATCTTTAACGTACCGCCTTTGCTGAGAGAAGTTGGCCAGGAACCCCTTGCTAAGGTCATTGAAGCTTCGAACGCTTCTGGCAGGTAAATCATTGAACCAGATTCTAGCTGATCCGACAAGGGTTTGCATGAACATGAGACAACATTCAGCATTGGACCATTTCTCAATTCTGGCAGCACCAGTGAAGATCTGAAGATGATCCTCTGGGTCTTCAGTTCCATCATATGTTTTGATGTGGGACGACATTTTGATTTTTGTTTGAAAATCATAATCAGCAATTTGCTGGGAGAAACACGACAAATTACTTTGTTTATATGGCTTGGCCAAATCCTCTTCTACCCGTGCACCTGTGTTGCTGTTGTTGTTGTTGTTGCTTCCTTGGGTGGCTAGCACTTGATTAATAAAATGCTGCCATGGGAAGCTTGCCATCATCTGAGCCATCATCTGTGGCATAAGGTTGAAGCCTTGAAGGATTCCAGGTGCAACTGGGCAGTTACCCCCAAAGGAGTGCTCATAACGGCACTTCATTCCAAGGGAAGCACAGACAAAGCTTGTTCCCATGTAGTTGTTGCTGAGGGGGGAAGGCTTGCTACTGGGGATTATAGGAGCTGGTCCAAAGTCAGCTCGTGCCCCAATGGGGCACCGGTTGCAGCTGGTTGGGAAGAAAAGAGAGGAAATGTTGTCGGATCTTGTCTTGTGTATATGTATGGGTTAGGATTTGGAGGTGGGTGGCTGGGACCAGCCTCGTTCCTGGACAGGGTTGGTTGTGAGCTTGTGAAAGGAAGAGCTGGAGGTCCAGGAGATAACGACGGCTCGGGCTCGTCATAGTCCAACCGAATCCTTACCCCTTTGTCTCTTTCCCTACTCACGTATTGGTTGAGGAGGGACGTCAACTCTAGGAAGTTGTTGGCGACCCCTTCAGGGGTAAGGTCAACACGTGAGGGGCTGTTAGAGGCACCGACGTTAGGGGATGGAACCCCTGATCTAGACGGAGTCGGTGTTTGGGAAGTGAGGAACTCGGGGTATGTTGCTCCAGTAGGAGTGCTTCCCGGTGTTGAGGACGTTGGTATAGCCGCATGAGCTTGGCTAGTGCTTGGGGTAGAGGTATTCGAGACTTGATTTACCTCTCCCGGAGATTCACTTTCCGACATGATGGTTTTGAAAGAATGGAGCTAAACTACTAGGTCTTTTTGAAGAAAATTAGTGGCGTAGCCCCACGGTGGGCGCCAACTTGTTGATGCAACAAATACTAGACCGATGGTAGTAGCTAGGCTGGTTAGGCAAAAGGGTTGGAGGGTTCTAGTTTGCCTAACGCAGGTCGTGGGGTCCCCCCACGTTTGCAAGACGTGGAGAGAGGTTCACTAGTTGGATTTTGTTGTTTGCTCAAGATTCTCAATTGAAGTTTGTTCAGCTTCGGATGTGAGAGTAGTGGAAATGTGTGTGTTGAATGTGAAGAATGAAGACTTGCATAGAACACGTGTTCGAGAAGAAAGACCAGAGATCCCAATGGAATCAGAGCTGATCGGAACGTCCCTCAGCACTAAATGAAGTGTCATTTATAGGGAATGACATCGCCCAAAGAGGAAACCATTGACTAGTGAAACATGCTTGCAGTGGGGGACTTACCCTTTTAGGGGTTGAACGGTTTAGACCTGCGGATAAAAGACTACACCCTGTGCACTTGTTCTACTTTTGCGGCTTGGGAGAGTTGTTCAAGTAATCCATGACATGACTGATTACTGTACACGTTCTGCCTTAGCTCAGTTCTCGGGTTTTAAACCTTTGAACCTTTTAACCATTCAAGCTGTCATGTAATCTTAGTCATTTTATTTAGATTTGAGCTACCAGTCATTCACCGTTCATAAAAAAAAAAAAAAAAAAAAAAAGCAAATTCTTATACTCACACTACAATGCATGCACAACATTGTGATTAATTTTTTTATCCTTTTTATTATCATTTAAGACGAAACTGTCGGTATGCTACTTGAGTTTCCTATTCGAGCCAAGCATTTTATAACCTTAAATTTATCATCATTTGGGCAAAACTATGTTGCCATGTAGCTAGCTGTAAATGATGTATTGACGTTCTTATCATGATATGCACAATTTATGTGATTCAACTATTTGATTGCAACCAACTGTTGATAAGATTTGAATTTAATTTATCCTGTGAATTTTGATTATCACATACATTAACGAAATACTTGTGCTTCTTGTATTTTTCCATGGTGTCGATCGATATTCGAGTTTGTGTATTATGTTGTGTGAT
>JARYGA010021570.1:0-69699 GCA_030545235.1 Helianthus tuberosus
GTTGAGGAAATGAATATCCGTTTATCCTTCATTTCCAATTCTGAAGAATACCCGTTGAGGAAAATGACTCCGTTTGTGCATTTTCGTTCTGAAGAGTATCCGTCGAGGGAAATGAATATCCGTTTGTCTATTATTTTCATTTCTGTTTCTGAGGAAGCAACCGTTGAAAATGACTCTGTTTGTTCATTTTCGTTTCTGAAGATTATCCGTTGAGGAAATGAATATCCGTTTGTCTATCATTTTCATTTCCGTTTCTGAGAAAGCAACCGTTGAAAATGACTCTGTTTGTTCATTTTCGTTTCTGAAGATTATTCGTTGAGGAAATGAATATCCGTTTGTCTATTATTTTCATTTCCGTTTCTAAGGAAGCAACCGTTGAAAATGACTCTGTTTGTTCATTTTCGTTTCTGAAGATTATCCGTTGAGGAAATGAATATCCGTTTGTCTATCATTTTCATTTCCGTTTCTGAGGAAGCAACCGTTGAAAATGACTCTGTTTGTTCATTTTCGTTTCTGAAGATTATCCGTTTGTCTATTATTTTCATTTCCGTTTCTAAGGAAGCAACTGTTGAAAATGACTCTGTTTGTTCATTTTCGTTTCTGAAGATTTATCCGTTGAGGAAATGAATATCCGTTTGTCTATCATTTTCATTTCCGTTTCTGAGGAAGCATCTGTTGAAAATGACTCTGTTTGTTCATTTTCGTTTCTGAAGATTTTCCGTTGAGGAAATGAATCCCCGTTTGTTTATTCCTTCATTTCCACTTCTGAAGAATACTCGTTGAGGAAAATGACTCCGTTTGTTCATTTTCGTTCTGAAGAATGTCCGTTAAGGAAATGACAGGATTATGCTTTACATATCTCTGGTGGTTATCTGACACAAAGTCACAAATAGACTCCTACGAATTAATTTCGGGACGAAATTTCCTAAAGTAGGGGAGACTGTGACACCTGTGTCACTGAGACCATCAAACAAATGCCCAACCAATGAAATATTGTATTTCATACCAGGGATTTGTAAAAATATGTGTATCATTTACACATATCAATTCTTGTTCGATTTCAAACTCTATATCGCTTTCTGGAAGGTTATACGCGCACTGATGCGTAAATATAACCAGTTTAATGCAACGAACGCTCCGGAATAGTGACATATACTTAACATACCTTAAATAACCTTTAAATAACTTAGAAATAAGTTTTGAAGGCTTTGGTATTGCAAAAACAAGTTAAATCGCTTACAGGGACTAAAGTTGACAAACTGCGAAAGTATGCCAATTTGAACTGTAACAGACATTCCGGAACATGACCATAAGTAAACACACCATAAATATCCTTTACATAGCTTAGAAGTAGGCTTTGAGGGGTTCGGTGTGCTAAAAATAAACTTTTGGGTCATTCAGGGACTAAAAGTGTCAAAAAGTGCACAAGTTTGCATTTTCGCGCATAACTTACGTTCTGAATACATCTGGACATCCAAAAATTTATGTAAGCACTAAAATATTTTATTTTAGTGTTTGGCATAAGAAAAATCCATTCGTTTCGTCATTTGGATCGTTTTTCGCGCTTATGCGCATTCCGTCGTAATTAAGCGAACATCGCGTTCGTACGGCCAAACGAACCATCATCCGGCATATTTTTGAGCATGTTTCATGTCCACAATGTTTAGGCAACATTTTAGGGCCTTAAAGTTGGCTTTACAGGCTTTAGAAGCGTCGGAAATGGGCTTAAACACGTGCAGGGACTGAAACTGTCAAAACAGCAACATAGTTCTGATCTGCAACTCTCAGGCGGCCCGCCTGAGATTTACTTGATTCTGACGCGGGCCGCGTCCACATGTCTGATCAGATTAGAACGAACAGTCAGCGTGTTCCAGCTGTTTTAACCACAACCACACCTTTCCCACTTGCATATTCAGCTGATAAGGATGGCATTTAGGCACCATAACTTTCCGACACTTGTACGGTTATGATTAAGGCACGATATTCGACAAACGATCTTAACGGTTACCCGAAAACTATAAATACCCCACCCCCCATTACTCTAAAACCACTAGAATTCTGATTTGAGGAGCTCTAAGTTGAAACCATTGTTTCATACCTGAGATTCTTGAATCGGGATTAGCATTCGGGGACCCTTCGTAAGTATTCTTTCGTTCTTTTCCTTATTTTATTGCTTTTCGAGTCAGAAAGTCAAACTTTGTTTGACTTTCAGCGTTGACCAGCTTATGGTCAATGCGAAGTTCGTAGGAACTTCGCAATGTGAGTGTAATCACGTTGGTCATAGTCCCTTGGGACTATGCCTACTGATTACCACGTTGTCTAGGGTCGTAGGATAAGCGATCTAATAAATCGCTTATACCTTCGAACCTGACCCAGTTTGGTCGAACATTAGGATCCGACCAAATACATTAGGTGACCATAGTAGGTAGGGAATAACCTTCCGAGGTTATACCCTATGGTCACATCGTTTAAGTAGTTGTATGATAGGTAGTTTATATGCCTTAGGTAAATTACCAGAATACCCATTTCATGTATAATTGGTAATTAAGCATATGTAACCTAAACTTTTGTCACATAACTGATTATGTAACATGTTTAGGCATATAACACTTGTCATAGGGCTAGTTAGGCGGTCCGAACGCGTTTCACGCGAACGACGCGTTAAAGTAGCATAAGCTACCTAAACGGGTCGTAATGGGTCGTAAACACTTAGTTTAAGTTTCATTTAGTATGTAGGCCTTGTTAAACCATATCACATGAGTTCCTACACTCATTTGGTTTACAAACCCTCATGCTACCCAATCTTTCGATTTAGGTCCGGTTTATTAACATAGTTACCTATATTAGGTGCCGTTTGATATCCGCGATCTCTAGCATTGTTTGGTTGTTACCCAAGGACTACTAAGCAATCTCAAGTGAGTACATAGACCCCTCTTTTACTGTTTTCCAAACTGTTTTGGGGTGAAACACATGTGCCTACTTGTTACTTTCATGCTTTCCTGTTTTCACATCATATACATGCTATGTTCGTTAGTACATTATAGTACATGATTTCATTACATCTTATGCTATGTGTGCCCATTGTGTGCATTACTTTGTACATTGTTTTACATTACATTTCATGCTAAGTGTGCCCATTGTGTGCATTACTTGGTACATTGTTTTACATTACATTTCATGCTAGGTGTGCCCATTGTGTGCATTACTTAGTACATTGTTTTACATTGCCTTTCTGTTGCATATGCTCATACAGCATATGAACACATTATACTACATTTTGGACCGTTGTAATCATTTGACTATGTGATCCGTTGATATCTGTGAACCGTTTGTAACTGTGAACCGTTTGTATCTGTGAACCGTTTGTATCTGTGAACCGTTTGTATCTATGAATCGTTTGTATCTATGAATCGTTTGTATCTGTGAACCGTGTGAACCGTATTTGACCATACATAAACATTTCTACAATTGTTAAACATTACTTTGGTGGTTTGGTTTGATTAAGTGATTAAGTAACGATGCGTGTGTGTAATATGATACAAGCATGGTGGATACGCCGCTGGTACTTCCTATATATAAGTGTTTGTATGGTATTACATATCGTAGCGTTATTTGAATCATTTCAGTTTGATACATATAACATTTTATACAAATAACATACTTTTCACAAGACATTGATTTACAAACAACTTATCTTATACAAACTCATTTTACATGGTTATTCATTTAACCATACATTATTCTCTTATTTATACAAATCATTTGGTCTTATCGTTTTTCAAATGATTTACAAAACAAAGCAAATTACAAGGTTCATGATTAAACATTTTCTCAAACATAAGTCATGAAACCTATTTTCACAAAACCTATGTATCTCACAGGCATTTTTATGCTGACGTACCTATTTTCACATGTGTTTTTCAGGAGCTGTTGCATAAGATGATCAAGATACACATAGGCAGACTTGGGCTTTAGTGACAATAAAAGTTGCAAGACTAGTTAATTATGTTGTATTTCCTTGTTTGTTAAGACATTGTAACACTTTTAATCAATAAAACGAAACTTCAATTGCCATGGATTTGAAACAATTAATTCTGTTACAACACTCCCCGACGTTTCCGCCACGTTTTGTATGTTCTACGTGGTCGGGGTGTGACATTCATGCTCGTGGATGTCGCTTTGTCTATCTTTAAATAGAGTTGTGACTTTTAAGACAATATGTTATCTCGTGTTGAAAACACTTGACATATGTTTTCAGTAATGTAATATTTGAAGATATTTTTGAGCATGTAGTATGTTTACTCTTCGTATGCAATGAGAACCTTTCATGATCACACCTCGTGCTTCCGCCGCAGAAAGGGGTGTGACATGTACGATCTTTTCAGAAGTTTCAAGGACAAGTTCTAGGACTGTGACTTGGCTGTCACCCACCTCAGCCCAACAGAGAGGTGAACAAAACTTCCGTCCGTACAATGCTTCAAATGGGGCTGCCTGGATGCTAGGGTGGTAACTGTTGTTGTAGGAGAACTCGATCAACGGTAAATGTTTCTCCCAGCCCTTACCAAAATCAATCACACATGCTCGCAGCATGTCTTCAAGTGTTTAGATGGTTCGCTCACTTTGACCATTCATCTGTGGGTGGTAGACAGTACTCATGTCGAGACGCGAGCCGAACGATTTGTGCATCGATTGCCACAAATCCAAAATAAAACGCGGGTCACGGTCAGAGATAATAGAAGTTGGCACCCCGTGCCTAGAAACCACCTCCTAGAGGTACACAACAGCTAATTGTGAGAACTTATCCGTTTCCTTGATTGCTAGAAAGTGTGCTGACTTCATGAGGCGGTCAACGATCACCCAGATGGTATCGTTTCCGTTTTGAGTTCTCGGCAATCCAGTGATGAAATCCATGGCAATCTGTTCCTATTTCCACATGGGTATCTCTGGTTGTTGCAGCAATCCTGAAGGTTTTTGGTATTCCACATTAACTTTCAAGCAGGTCAAACATTTACTTACATAAGTCGCGATGTGAGCTTTCATCTTCGGCCACCAATACATGACTTTGAGATCCTGATACATCTTATCCGAACCTGGATGAACAGAGTATCGAGACTTGTGTGCTTCATCCATCACAAGTTCTCTAAGTTTACCAAATACAGGAATCCATACACGCTCCATGAAGTAGAGGATACCATCCGACCTTTCTACAAGCTGTTTATCCATGCCCCTTAAATATTCTGCTTCAATGTTTTCCTCTTTCAGCGCTTCAGTTTGTGCAGCACGGATCTGATCAGGTAGGTTAGAGTGAATGGTTAGCTGCAGAGCGCGAACACGCTTTGGTTTCATTTCCTTCCGACTGAGGGCATCAGCTACAACATTAGCCTTACCCGGATGATACCTGAAGGCACAATCATAGTCGTTCAAAAGTTCTACCCAATGTCGCTGTCGCATGTTCAATTCCTTCTGGTCGAATATATGCTGAAGGCTCTTGTGATCGGTATAAATAGTACATTTAGTACCGTACAAGTAATGCCTCCAGATTTTGAGCGCAAACACCATGGCTCCTAACTCCAAGTCGTGAGTCGTGTAATTCTTTTCATGGACCTTCAACTGTCGAGAGGCGTAAGCTATAACTTTCTCGCGTTGCGTCAACACAGAATCGAGACCTTGAATAGAGGTGTCACAATACACTACAAAATCTTCGGTACCCTCAGGTAAAGACAAAATTGGTGCACTTCAAAGCTTTTGCTTTAGAAGCTGAAAGGCGTCTTCCTGTTTCGTTCCCCAAGTATACACTACACCCTTCTGTGTCAGATCAGTGAGAGGTTGAGCGATCTTTGAAAAACCCTCAATGAATCTTCGGTAGTACCCAGCGAGACCAAGGAAATATCGCACCTCCGAAGGATTCTTTGGTGCTGCCTGTGACACCTGTGTCACTGTGAACATCAAACAAATGCCAAACCAATGAAATATTGTGTTTCATACTTGGGATTGTGAAAATATGTTTATCATTTGTACATATCAATTCTTGTTCGATTTCGGGCTTTAAATCGCTTTCTGGAAGGTTATATGCGATCTGATGCGTAAATATAACCAGTTTAATGCAACAAACACTCTGGAATAGTGACATAGGCTTAACATACCTTAAATAAGCTTTACATAACTTAGAAATAAGTTTTGGATGGTTTGGTATGCCGAAATCAAGTTTATTCGCTTACAGGGACTAAATTTGACAAACTGTGAAAGTATGCCGATTTGTACTGTAACGAACAATCCGGAACTTGATCATAAGTTAAACATACCCTAAATATCCATTACATAGCTTAGAAATAGGCTTTGAGGGGTTCGGTATGCTAAAATAAACTTTATTGATCAATAGGGACTAAAAGCGTCAAAAAGTGCACAAGTTTGCATTTTCGCGCATATCTTACGTTCTGAATATATCCGGAAACCCAAAAATTTATGTAATCATTAAAATATTTTATTTTAGTGATTGGCATGATAAAATTCATTCGTCGCTTAATTTGGATCGTTTTTGCGTTCGTGTTGGTGCACTACATCTGTTGATTCCGTCTAGGTGTCTAGGATCAGGTCTTACGTCGTATTGTATAGCATAGGGCACATTTTACGAGAAAACAGGAGTCTGTATAGGTGTTAAATGTCTAGTCCGCTCATAGGGACATAGGGATTCTGGTCCACTTATTTGTCAGTCTGGTCAGCTTATTTGTCAGTCTGATCAGCTTATTTGTCAGTCTGGTCAGCTTATATGGACATGTCTGGTCAGCTTATATGTACATGTCTGGTCCGCTTTTATGGTCATGTGACGCATAAGCGAACCAGAAAGTCTATATATAGATGTCATTAGGGCGGATCTCATAGTATGTATGTGAAATTCCACGCCGAAGCTCTGCCGGTGTGAAGATCGAGCTGTAAAACGTTTCAAATCAATAAAACAAGCAGTTAGGAAGAAGAACAAGCTACTTCTACTTGCATTTCTTATTATTCCGCATCTGAAACGCAAGAGACAACCTCTGAACGACTCGTTCGGGTCAGCAAACGATCCCACAAGTGGTATCAGAGCTTGGGAGGAGGTTTTCTGCAGATTGTAGCTGTTTTTCATCATTTCTTCTCATTTCTACACCTTCTTTTACTGATTTGGAAAAATTTCACGGTTGGAATTCGCTCAAATTTTCACAACTTGTGCGCAATAGTATAGAGATAAATCCTGGAAAGTTTGAAGCCAAAATTCGAAGTTTTAACGAGTCAAAACATGTTTGATATGTGGTTCGCTCGAACGTACAGTCTATAGATTCGGGAAGATTTCATGGTCAGAATTCGCTCAAATTTTCACAACTTGTGCGAAATAGTATCGAGATAAATCCTTGAAAGTTTTAGATCCAAATTCCTAACCGTTTAGGAGAAATCTAAGTTTTTCTGTTTGAATTCGCTGTCAAAAGTGCAGGTTCGCTTTTACGAACATTTATGGTCCGCTCGAACGAACAATTTCTGGTCCACTCGAACGAACAATTTCTGGTCCACTCGAACGAACAATTTCTGGACCGCTCCAAAGACATCTTGGATCGCTCATTTGGATCATATTGGACCGCTCTTAAGACATTTATTTTTCTGATTCGCTCATTTGAAGTCCGCTCCAAAGAACAATTAGAGTTGATTCGCTCTTTTGTCATTTGCCTTGAAAAACGTGTTAAATCAGTATGGATTCCGAGTTTTACAATGCGTTTGCAACATCGTCATCACCAGCTGCGATTGCTCAAGCTATGAATCTTGAAAACGAGACGGGAACTACTCAGAAACCCCCGAAACTGATGAGTATTGAAGAATACTACGGGTGGAAAGATCGGTTTGAAAACTGGGTTCAGGCAAATCATCTCAGATCATGGGAGTGCATATTGAAAAAGTACACGTTGCCTGAAACTGAATTACATGTTAAAAAGGAGATATTTGAGTTTACAGATCAAGAACGAGCAATGTATAGAGACGAGAAAATGATGATTAGTTTGTTGCAGCAGGCAATAAAAGAAGATATATTCATCTTGTTACAGCACGACAAAACTGCTAAGTCAATTTGGGATGCGCTAAAGGTCAAATTCGAGGGAAGCGAAAACATGATCAAAAGCAAGAAAGCGTTACTAAAGAAAGAATTTGATTTGTTTAGTAGTTTGCCGGGAGAGGATACTAAAAAGCTAATCGAGAGATACTGTCATTTGGTGCGATCTTTATCTATGTTGGGTGTTGAAAAAGGTCGTGAGGAGTGGGTGGATAAATTGGCAGACGCGTTACCTCAAAAGGAGTGGGGAACGTATTTGATGATCTTAAAAATACTGGTGTGTATGATGGATTGACAATCTCACAGTTTATAGAGAAAATTGAGAGTCAGGATCTTGAACAGCAGAAAATTGCGAGGATGAATAGTCCGAGGGGTCAACAGGATGTGAAGATGTACTACAGGGGTAGTATTCCAGCCACTGAGTCTGAAAGAAGTCCAAAGATTCAAACTGCTTTCAGTGCTGGTGATTCATCTGAGAAATCTGATCAGGGTTCGAACAAGAATAGCAGCGGGTTTTCATCGTTTCCGAGTGTGAATCCGAAAGAGACTAACACGAGTTTTCAGTCTCAGAGTACAAAAACAGTAAATGGATACGTGATTCAATGCAACATAGCTCTCAACCTTCCAGAAGGTCAAAGCTTCTCTGAAGACACTGCTAAAGACCATATGGCACTTCTGGGTTCAGTACTATTATCCTATGAAGGTCTTGTTGCTGGTCGGATCGGCAATCCTATGCTTACCAAAGAGGATTACGATCAGATAGATGCCGAAGAGATGGAACTTATGGATATCAAATGGTGTCTCGCAAGTGTTCTTAGACGTGCTGAAAAGTTCAAAACAATTACCGGAAGAAATGACTTTCTTGATGCTCATGTATCTACTTTAGGTTTTGATAAATCTAAAGTTACTTGTTTTCGTTGCAGGGAGAAAGGCCATTTCAAGCGGGAGTGCAAGAACAGGGAAGCTAGTGGAGCTCAGAATCCGTTCGGAAAAGACGATTACTACCGGAAAGCCATTTATCAGCAAGTTGGTCAGTCACAAGACTCACAAACGACTCATGGTAGAAAGATTGAGGATTCCAAGAGAGGATGTTTGGTAGATTTTAAATGGAACAATTATATCTCTCCTGATAACAAAGCATGCATAGTCGATCAAGATGATGAAAGACTACCAAAGGCTTCAGCTGGGATATGTTTGTTGATGAAAAGGGTGATTTCAAAGCTTTCATTGCAAAGATTGTTAGAGAACCAGACATGTTTGCTACATGGATGAAATCTATTGGTGAGACAGTGAAAAGTGTGAAGGAACAGTCTGTTACATCTGAAGAAAGCTCGGAAAGTGCTGATGAAAATTCACTAAGTTCAGATGAGAGTGTTCAAAATGTTGTTACTTCAGAAAAAGAAGTGGTTTTTGATCAAACACCAGTTGATTCTGGTTTATCAGATGCTAGTTCTGAAAAATCTGTAGAGTTTGATCCAACACCAGTTGATAGCAGCAGTGATGATGAGGAGGAAAAATATGTTAATGTTGCAAAATCTCATCTTTCTCCTGAAAGTTTTCATTTCTATTTTGCAGATCGCATGGAGAAACTGAAGGAGAAACGAGCTGCTAAAGAACAACAACTAAAGAAATCTGAAGATGGTGTTCAGAAAAAGAATGTTGAAAGTGTTGCTGAGAATAATGTTGAAACTGAGCGAGTGAAGGAAGAAGAGAAAGTGGTTGAAGTGATAAAGACAATCGAGATTGAGAAGATTGTTGAAGTTGTAAAGCCTTGCGAGAAGTGTTTGGAAGCATGCAAGGAATGTGCAGCAAAAGACGAGAAAATTGCTGAGTATGAGAAGAAGAAGGAGCAGTTACTGTTCAATCTCAACTATGTGAAAGAATCTTATGATGTCTTGAACAAAACAGTAACTGGTCTTCAAAAGACAAATTCTGAAAGAGAACAAGCACTTACGATGATGAATGCTGTGATGATGACAAAGCAGAAAGCAATAAACTTTTACATCGAAGAGAGTGCTAAATGGAAGCAAGAGTTGGAGACAGAAAAGATAGAAAATGAGAGAATTAGACGTTTGTTACAAAGCTATTCTAGTTCTGATTATCTCATTGACCGTATTTACCCAACTGTTGCAGGTATGGAAGCTTTTCAAGATGAGAAGCCGAAAGAAAAGAAAGATAGTGGTAAGAAACCGACTGTTAGATATAACAAGTGTCCACCTCCAATTTGGGAAGGGTATTCTCCTAGAAAACCAAATGAGGAGCAACTTGAAAAAGCAGTCAATATAAAGCTAAAAACCGACACAACTGATGTTTTACCAGATAACATTGACGTCACATTTACCTCGTCTGATACTGATCATGAGTCTGAGTTAATAAAAAAGGTGGTCGATCAGGTGTTGGATACTGAGGAGGAGTCCGAGTCAAAGTCTGAGTCTGGAGGGTCAAATTCGTCGGTCAACAGTTCACAGTCGTCGGTTAAACGGTCTTATAGTAAAGAATTTTTGTTATCAAAAGCAAATTTGGATGATAAAGCATTTGAAGTTGCATACACTTTAAATGATTCGGACAAATTATACTCTGACAAAGAGTTTCCAATAAGAAGTGTTCGTTTTGACATGATCAAAAAGGTTTTCAAAATGACAGAAATTAATATTTCTGAAATAAAAGATTTAAATCTTACTGAAAAACCTAAAAAGTACACTTCAAGAGTTCAACAACGTCTAAACAAGAAAAAGGGTTACAATTCTGGTTCTGGTTTTCAAAAGAAACAAAACCAAAATCGTAGCTACAAAAAGAAAGGTCTTGGATTTATTCCACCAGAAAATCATAAAAATTTGAAAAATTCTAAAACAAAAACAGAATTTGTGTCAGGTGGAAGTGCAGAAGAGGAACAGAAGAGACCATTCTGGAGACAGTCTAACCAGGAGTTTCTTGCTGAAAGAAAGAAGAATGGAGCTGATATATGTTACCAAAGAGAGACTCGAACCTGTTACAAGTGCAATGAAACTGGTCACATTGCATGGAATTTCCAGAAAAATGCCAAAACAAAACAGGGAGTTTCTCAGAAAATGAAAGAGAAAGTTGTTGATGTTGAACCACCGACTGAAAAACTTAGAGGATTTGAGAATTCAAAATTCGAGGTTGGTGAGTGTTCAAAGAATAGGTATGAGAAGAAAAGAAAAGACAACCAGGTGTGGGTTGCAAAGAAAGATGAGGTGAATGTCGGCGATGAATCTGGTTTCATAAAGTCAGAAGAGCCACAGGTTGAGAAGAAGATTTCAGTGAATGATGAGGAGTTTCCATCATTGAAATTTGAGGAAGTGAAGAAGAAAGTGGGAAAAACTGAGATTTCGAATCAGTTTTATAAAGAAAAGGATGATTTTGATATAGAGAAAACATTCAACAGGAATGTTAAAAAGATTTTTGGGAAAATGTTGAATGGGAAAGCTAAGGGGGTTAAAGATTTTTTTGCAACTAAAAAGGCAACTTACAACCCTACTGTGCAAGAGTTGAAAGCCATCAAGTCTGAAAAGACTAGGATGGAAGTTTGTTTCCCATGATAGTCTCAGGACTATGCCGGAGATCCCAAGTTTATATCGTGGATCAGGAATCGGCATCTTTCTAATGTTTGAAGATTTTGGTTGAAAGATTTTGATAGTGTTTGAATGTTTACAGGTTGAAGGACTACGCCGGAGCTTCCAGGTTGATAAGTGTGAAGCAGGAATCGGCATCCTGATTGGTAAAATAGTAATGTAGACGTAACATTCCTACAAGTGGTATTGTGTGTTTTTACAAGTGGTTATTTTTTCAATTGCATTAGAGGCTGCTTGAATGCAAATGGTAAATCAGGGACATTAATTTGTACTTGATTTACTAAATATGACAAGAGACAATATGATGAACCACATCCCCAACTTTACAAGTGGTAAAAACAAACTTATTTTCCGGAAAAATCATTTTGATTAAAACAAACTTAAGTGTTTTGAAATCTTAATGAGAAAATGGTTTGTTGTGAGGGGGAGTTCTGATTGTTTATGCCAAGCGAATGGCGAATTGAGGTGATTCGATATTAGTTGTCACGTTATTGTACAGTTTGTTTTCAAATTTCCTAAAATGTGTTTTCATTTTAGGGGGAGTAGAAAATTTTTAGAAAATCCAAAAACATTTGAAAATTTGAAAAAGCCAAAAACATGATAAATTCAAAATGAGTTTTTGTTGCATAAAAGAGGAAATGATAGTACATCAGTAGACGATCACAGCATGCTAAAGAATTGGAAAGTAAAAATGTGATAAACGGTCTCACTGATGATGTGCCAGTAGGTTTTTGCACATTTAGTAAATTGTGACGAGATATAAACATAAATTTCAAACTTGCTTGTTCTGTGGGTTAACACAAACTTGGATATATAGGTAACCCCTGAAATCTTGTTTGAAAGGTCCCTTATTCTGAGATACTAGGTCTTTATGCTCAGTGATATCTGGGGTATTATCCCGGGACTTCTGCCGAAAGAAATTTCTGACCTAGTCCCCGGATAATGCTTTCTGCAAATGCTTGAAACATAGCATCGCCCTCAGCAAGCTGATGAAACAATAAAATTGATAGTCGCTGCTGTTGTAATACAAAAGATCCTCTAAAGGGGACACACCAAAAGTCGAAGCCGTCATCTCTCCGCGTATCAAAAGATCGACCTGAGCTCTCACGGCCCTCGCACTATAATTTATTCCCTTACAGATATCATCTGTGGTATACTCACCTGTAAGACTGAATATTGGGATCTGGATACGGGAGTATATTCAAGTAGTGGGACACATGGATAAGTTCAAGTGTTTAAAACATTAATTTCGTATCTCGGATCAATTGAACTTTGTGTGAAAATTTAAGTGGATCAATATACTGACAATCTAGGTGAATTGTTTAGAACTTAAAATGAAATGAAGCTTAACGGTGTTAGTGATTGGTCTCAGAAACTGATATGATCCTCTTTCACAAAACTCACAAAAATATTGTCTGTAAATATTTTATTTCTGCATTTTTAATCTCTCAGAAAATCCAAAAAGATTTTGTGTGTGTTTTAGCATAATTTTTGAAAAAGTCAAAAATATTTTCGACAACTGATGTTGGAAAACTGATTTTCAAAATTCCGAGTGCTAAACATGATGAGCAGTATTTGAGGGGGAGTGTTTGTGTAAATCTAACTGTTTTCGTTAAATCTAACCTTCTTCAAGTGGTTCATCATAGATATTTGAGAGAAAGCCTGAGATGTTGCAATTATATGTTTGTTTTAGTGATTATGAGAGTCATGTGTTGGTGCACAGGTATTTGATATGTGATAAAATTAGAAAATTTATGTCTGGGTTAAGATTGTGCAGGTAGCCAGGTTTCGATATTCTGAAAATCTCTGTTGGAAGAGAGCCAAGTTTCGATCCTGGAAATCAATTCTGAAAGCCTGTGTGTTAGTGCATTGAGTGTCTATCGCCTCCGTCAATCTAGCACGTAGCAGAAACCGAAGAAGTCTAAGCTTTTATTGTAATATCTAGTTAAAAGGACAAGGTGGCAAACTTGTAAATAAGGAGAAATCCTTATATTCCTTGTGCCTATAAATAGGGAATTATAGTGTTAGGTTTGAGACTTTTGCCATTTAGAGCATTTGGAGAGCTAGAGATCTAGAGAGAGATTCTAGAGAGAGAAAGCTTGTCCACGTGATTCAGGTTCTTGTACGCTATCAAATCTATCAAAGAATCACAGTTTATTTTACTGTTCGTGTGTTCGGTCTCACTCGTGCACGGATTCCGCACGTCGTACGAGTCGGTTCGCAATCGAAATGGAGTCAAACCGGTCCTACAAGTGGTATCAGAGCTAGGAGCTCAATTGCACTGATCCAACACACATTTTCGATCATGATTTCATCAGATTCAGATCCGAATTTCATCTATTTCTTCATTTTTTCACTTTTATCACGTTTTTAGCTGAAATTCGTCAAATTGAACGGGATTTTACGGTCCAAATCGTCTGATTTTTTGATATGTTGTGCGTAAACACTTGATCTATAACCCTACCAAGTTTCAGATCCAAATTCCTAACCGTTTAGGAGAAATCGAAGATTTTCAGTCCGATTTCGCGTAAAAGTTGCAGGTTCGCGTTTCTGGTCCGCTCCAACGTACAAGTAATATCTGGTCCGCTCATCCGGACAATATCTGGTCCGCTCATTCGACAATATCTGGTCCGCTCATTCGACAATACCTGGTCCGCTCATAGGTGTAACATTAGGTTCGCTCATTTGGTTTGTGACAGGTTTCGTTTTTGTGACATCATATCAAGGGGTCTGCATGTGATCTGTTTTTTCGGCCACGAGAATTGTAAAGGGAATATCACAATTGATTCTAATTCAGTCATCACGTGAATACATGTGAATATGCATTGGAACAGATAATTTGCAGACTTGTGAATTCTTTGCTAATTGATTTGAACTTGTCGGACATATATTGACAAAAGAAAGTTGATCAAATAGGAATTAAGAATTAAATTGATATTGTCGGCTTAGTGATAATTGAGGTCCAATCAGAAAGTTGTTGAAATATTTGTTGTCGGATGCAAGTGAACTGATTCAATATATTCAACCCATGTGACTTAAATCGAATGGCCCAACCACATTTGAACATTAAGATCATTGTTGTCAGCTCACTTAGGTTGTTTGGCCCAATCTATAACGGATTAGTGGATTATTCGGCCCAATCAGCTGACATTTACGGCACATGTGATTTGTATAATCGTATATTCCAAGGCTATTAATTACATGTGATTTTGTCAGCCAACCTTAATTGAAGATGACAGATTGCATGTGAGAATTTTTTGAAAGATAGCAATTCACTGTTTGAGGTCAAAGAGTCAAAGTGCCAACTGATCAACTCAAGTTTTGTCGTTTAGTAAAGTGGTTTGTGTCAAAGAGTCGGATTATTTTCAGTCACACGGATTCTAATTCATTCGAGACATCTCACCCGAACGAACAGCGTTGTCACGAGATTATTTTCACTGATTTTTGTTGACTCACTCATTCAAGTACCCGTCCGATTCATTTGTTTGATATTAATTAAACTCACTGAGTTTGTTTGTTTGTTTGATTCAGGTGATTGAAGATGTCAAGCAACGGTGAAGAATTCTTCAACACATTTTACAACGCATTCACTTCCGAATCGACGGATAGAAGATCCGAGATGAGAGAATATTCGAAGGAAATTTCGGAAAATTTGAAATACGAGAACATGTACGGAAGCCAACAGAAGCCACCAAAGCTAATGAAAGTGGAAGATTATCACTGGTGGAAAAACAGATTTGAGGGTTGGGTAAAAGCTTTCGCTACTGAAAGCTGGTTAAAACTGACACATGAATACGTTGCACCAGTAAAAGAGGGAGGAGAGTTAATAGATCCAAAAGATTTTACAGAAAAAGATATAAAAAATGTTGTGGCTGAACATAGAATGATAACATTGATCAAACAGTCAGTAAGAGAGGATATTATTTCATTACTCGAACAAGAAAAGACTTCAAAGAGTCTGTGGGAAGCGTTAGAGAGAAAATGTGTAGGAAGTAATGAAATTGTTAAAAACAAAAAGAAATTGTTGCGTAAAGAGTTTGATTTATTCAATAGTATGAAAAATGAGTCTATTTGTAAAATGATTGAGAGATTCGGACATCTAAAAATGGAGCTGATCAGACACAACATCTTACCTTCTGAAGAGGAGCTGGTGGATAAATTGTTTGATTCATTGCCAAATGATCAAGAGTGGCAATACTTCGCTTTAATGTTGAAGAACACTATCAAGCCTGAAGATTTGAAAGTGGATTTGCTGATTGAAAGACTTGAAAGCCATGAGTTGGAGATAAAGAGATCTAAAGTCAACAATTCAGCTTATCAGCAGAATGTGGAGCTTTACTATAGAGGAAATTCACCACAGGCTGGGTCTCCAAAAACAGCATTTTCCGCAGAAAGCTCAAGATCAGTGAACAATGAAAGTCTTCACAGTGGTTTTCACAGTGGATCTTCTTCAAACACTTCTGATCAATCTGCTTCCAAGAATTTGTTTCAGTGTAATATCGCGGTAGATCTGAAGAATGGGCAAAATTTCAGCGAAGAATCGGCAAAACAACAGATGGTTTTCTTGGCATCTGTACTTGAATCATATGAAAGCCTTGTAGCAGGGAAGATTGGCAATACCAATTTGTCGAAAGAAGATTATGATCAATTAGACCCTGAGGAGATGGAACTAATGGATATCAGATGGTGCATGGCCAGTGCAGTTCGTCGGGCACAGAGGTTCATGGAGATCACGGGGAGAAAGTTAATTGGTGGACCATCTACCAAACTGGGATTTGATAAATCCAAAGTGACATGTTTCAAATGTAAACAAAAAGGTCACTTTAAGCGCGAGTGTAGAAATGCGTATGCTGCTGATGATTCTGAAAATCCATTCAATGAAGATTACTACAGGAAGGCAATTTACCATCAGAACAAGTCTGAACCACCAAGATTAAAGCAACCAGAAGAAAAATCAAGGGCTCTTGCAGTTATATATGACGATGAAGGATATGACTGGAGTCAAGAGGTTCTACCTGAAGAAGATGCGGTTGGATATGCATTTGTTGCAAATGATGAGCATGATAATTGGTGGAGAAGAGACAGTGCGAGATGGGAGATTGGCAAATTGTATGAACCATTCAAAGAAGCCCAGAGAGCTAAAAGATGGAATGAAGAGTTAGAGTGTTACATGGATCCACAGGGTAATCCAGTAGTTGATCCATCAAAAGTGGATTTTGATGCTGTAACCAATGTGTTTCCAAGTGAAGGCACTTTCAACACAAGAAGGCTTTCTGATAAAAGCTATTTGCCAAATTTGATGATCAAGTTAAAAGAAGTTTTTGAAGCAAGTTTACCGAAGGTGGTAGAACTGAAGAAAAGAAAAGAAGAAGAATTGAAGAAGATGATTGAAGAAGTGAAGACTGTTGCAAAGCTTGCTGGAGAGGAACAGAGAGCTGAAGAAACGCAGAAGAATGAAGAAGCTCAGAAAGAAGAAAAGGAGGAAGATCAGAAAGTTGAGTCAGAAGAATCGGTGCTGAATGAGACCAAGGTTAGAAAATCTTCTGATTTATCGAATGTTGAATTAGTTGATGAAAGTGAGAACAAGTGCAGGAATTGCATAGAAATGTGCAAAGCCTGTACTGAAAAAGATGATATAATCAAAACAAAAGATATTGAAACAAGCAAACTTGAAAATGTTTTCAAAATAAAATGTAAAGAAATGATTGAAAAAGAAGAAATTTTGAAACTAAAAGTTGAAAATTTGACACAGAAATGTCAAGGTCTTGAAAAGGATAATGATGTTTATAGACAACTGTGTTCTACAAAATGTGTCGATTGTGTTGAAAAAGAATCGAAATTTCAAGATTTACAAAAGCAGTATGATTCTTTAAAGTGGTCGAGTCAGAGAGTACAAGAAGCTTATGATACTTTGAAGAGCCAAGTCAAAAGTTTTGATCAAAGATTGTCTGAAACTTTAACAACCAAAGAAATGTATGAAAGAAAGTTTAAAGAAAAGCAAATTGAATTGAACAAATGTGTTGATGAAATTGCTAGTCTTAAACAAGTCTTGGCTAAAAAAGAAAAGGTTGTTACAAAACTTCAAAGTTATCATAACTCTTCGTACATTCTTGAACGCATTTTCAACATCACACCAGATGACAAAGATACTGAAAATTGCAAAAAGGGTATTGGTTCAGAATTTCATCAGGTACCACCACCATTGAGAAACAATTATACTTTTTATGATGAGGAAAAGGTGGCAAAGGGTTTGAACATAGCTGACCAGTTACCTGAAAGTATCGATGTGACTTACTCCAAATCTGATGATACTAATGATTCAGAGGTGGTAAGTAAGGTTGTTGAAAGTGTTTTGAAAGATGAGTCTACAAAAGGTAAGTCTGAATCACAGGATGAAGATGAAGGAAATCTTTATGATGGTTATTTGAAAAACACAAAATCCGAGAAAAATTTGAATGATGATTCAAAAGGATTGGTTTATACCATGATTGGATCGGACAAATTATTCTTAGATGTTGTATTCCCGATTCAGAATGTGATTTCAGAGAAGGTCGATAAAGTTTTCAAAATGGTTGAGATTGAGAAGTCTGAGATTCCAAAGTTTGCTGGTAAAGGTCATAAATCTTTTTATAACAAACCTGGTTTTAAGAAGAAAAACATGAAGGCTGGTTTGGCTTATAAAAAGAAACGGAATTGGAATCAAAGTGAAAAACAGGATTTGCAACAAAAGATGAATTTTGTTCAAGGGAAAAGCTTGAAAGAAGAGGAAAAACTCAAATTTGGATGACAGTCTAATGATGAGTTTAACGCTATGAAAAAGAAACAACAACAGGCCAAGGATGTTTCAAAGAAAGTGTGTTTTAAATGTGATCAAATTGGACATGTTGCACGGAAGTGTCCAAATCCAAAGTCTGTTGATGTTGAAAAACAGAAATCTGAGGATGTGAAATCAAGGTCAACCAGATTTGATTCGAAACAAACTTGGAGGTACAATACAAACAAGTTTGCTTCAAATCAAAATTGGAAATCAAACCCAAACAGGTTTGATTCAAGACAGACCTGGAATTCTCACACACCCAGATTCAGAACAACACAAAGTTGGAGAACATCTGTTGATATGACAAAACCTCAAGAGTTTTGGAAACCTAAAAATGTTGTTAAAAAACAAAAGGTTCAAAAAGAGACAAATTTTTACAAAAGAGGTACTCCGAAAGGTCAAATGTGGAGTGCTAAGAAACAAGTGACGTCGGTAAAAGATGAGAAAGTTGAAGTTAAAATTGAAAAAGTTTTAAGTGACAAAGAGTTTCCAAAATTAAATGAACATTATTGTGTTGAAATGCCTAAGGTCCAACAGACCTGGGCTAAATTGTTCAAATGATTGATAAAGTTTGAATGTGCAGGTGCTCAACGAAGCTGAAGATTGTGAGAATGGTAGTTGGAGCAACCTGGCACAGGAAGAGGTTGCAGGACCCTGGTTTGGTTGAACAGGGAGTTTAGTTTGAGTGTTTTCTGTACATAAATAAACAATATTTTCAAAATCCTAAAAATTGAAAAAATTAAAAACCAAAAATATTTTTTTAGTTTGTTAAAATTTGAAAAACCATAAATATGTTTGTTTTTAATTTTGTTTGAATGTGTGTTGATTGAATACGCCGAAACCCTCACGGCAGAACAAACATGATTACTTTCATCAGATTGAAACACGGTTTTCAAACTGTTAAGATCAATGGGTTGTAAATCATGGGGGTACGTTATATTTTCTGCAAATCAGTACACTTGAAGCAGAAAATGGATGGCGAGACAAAGCTATCAGTGTTGGTTGTCAAATTTTCTTTATATGATTTTGCATTTTAGGGGGAGTAATGGTGTTAGAAAATACAAAAACATTTGAAAATTTGAAAAAGTCAAAAACATGATAAAATTCAAAAATTGAGTTTTTGCGTAGAAAGAGGAAATGATAGTACATCAGTAGACAGTTACAGTATGCTAAAGAAATGGAAAGTTTAAATGTGTTAAACGATCTCACCGTGGATGTGTCGGTAGGTTTTTATACACTTAGTAAACTTTTTCGGGATATAAACCTAAATTCAAACACTTGCTTATTTCGTGGGGAACACTACTTGGATATATAGGTAACCCCTGAAATCTCGTTTGAAAGGTTTCGTATTCTGATATACAGGTTTTTATACACAATGATGTCTGGGGTATTATTCCGGGACTTCTGCTGAACGGTAGTTCTGACCTAGTCCTCGAATAATACTTTCCGCAAATGCTTGAAACACAGCATTAAACCCTCAGCATGCTGAAACAATAAAATTGATAAATGCTGCTGTTGTAAGCAAAAAGATCCTCTAAAGGGGACACACCGAAAAGTCGAAGCTGATATCTCTCTGCGTATACGGAAGTATCGACCTGAGATCCCTCGGCCCTCGCATACCTAATTTATATACAGATATCATTGTAGTATACTCACCTGTAAGACTGATTATTGGGATTCTGGATACGGGAGTATATTCAAGAGGTAGGACACATGAATGAGCTAAGTTCATAAGACATCTAATTCGTATCCTGAATCAGTTGAAATTTGTATGAAAATTTAAGTGGACAAGTATATCGACAATCTAAGTGAATTGTTTAATTCTTAAAGTGAAATTAAGCTCAACGGTACTTGTGATTTGTCATAAACTGATATGATCCTCTGTCGCATACTCAAACAAAAATATTATTTGTAAATATGTTTGTACATATTTCTTTACTGCTTTATATTTTCAGAAAATACAAAAAGATTTTGATTTCTGCTTTATTTTCGACAACTGATGTCTGAGTGCTGAGTTTCAAAATCTAAGTAAGCTGATCGTGTTTCTGAAAATAAAACAAGTTCATTAATTTGAAACTTGAAGTTTTAAAATCAAAATTCAAAAACAGTTTGTGATATCTCCAAGGTCATTAATTTGGACTTGGATGATTAATTGTGGGGGATTTGGATGCTTATATTGTTATAGAGCTAGTTTCCGATACGATTCGATGAAACTGCCAAATTCATGAGAAGTGGTTTTGAGGAGATTGAATTTGTCAGATTACAATATCTGAAAGATTAAAAATATTGTTACTTATAGTTGTATGAGTAATTGCAGAAAAAGTCCAGACTACGATCCCGGAAGCTGAGTCTAAGGGGGAGTCTGAAGACGAGCTCAAAGCAAGGAGGAGCTTGTACCCGGAAAGCCAGGTGTCGATCCTAAAAGCACGGAAGCTTGACGAAAGGGGGAGCCTGAAGAAAGAGTCTACCGAGAGAGGGAGCAACGGAAGCTCGTAGACAGATCCACGGGGATTCTGTTCAAGATAGAGAAAGACAAGATGCTATGAGATTGACTACGGCAATATCCAAGGGGGAGTCTGTTAGTGCATTAAGTGTCTATCGCCTCCGTCAATCTAGCACGTAGCAGAAACCGAAGAAGTCTAAGCTTTTATTGTAATATCTAGTTAAAAGGACAAGGTGGCAAACTTGTAAATAAGGAGAAATCCTTATATTCCTTGTGCCTATAAATAGGGAATTATAGTGTTAGGTTTGAGACTTTTGCCATTTAGAGCATTTGGAGAGCTAGAGATCTAGAGAGAGATTCTAGAGAGAGAAAGCTTGTCCACATGATTCAGGTTCTTGTACGCTATCAAATCTATCAAAGAATCACAGTTTATTTTACTGTTCGTGTGTTCGGTCTCACTCGTGCACGGATTCCGCATGTCGTACGAGTCGGTTCGCAATCGAAATGGAGTCAAACCGGTCCTACACTGTGTAGATCAGACAACGATCCTGAAGATGTTACTAAAGAACAAAAGAATGCCAGTAAATCGAGAAGGGGAGTCTGAAGATTGAAAGAAGAAAAAGCCCAGAGACTGATCTAGATTGAAGATGAAAAGACACGGTTTTGCAGTTAGAGTGTATAGGCGACTCCATCAACATCTGAGGGGGAGTCTGTTGGTGCACTACATCTGTTGATTCCGTCTAGGTGTCTAGGATCAGGTCTTACGTCGTATTGTATAGCATAGGGCACATTTTACGAGAAAACAGGAGTCTGTATAGGTGTTAAATGTCTGGTCCGCTCATAGGGACATAGGGATTCTGGTCCACTTATTTGTCAGTCTGGTCAACTTATTTGTCAGTCTGGTCAGCTTATTTGTCAGTCTGGTCAGCTTATATGGACATGTCTGGTCAGCTTATATGTACATGTCTGGTCCGCTTTTATGGTCATGTGACGCATAAGCGAACCAGAAAGTCTATATATAGATGTCATTAGGGCGGATCTCATATTATGTATGTGAAATTCCACGCCGAAGCTCTGCCGGTGTGAAGATCGAGCTGTAAAACGTTTCAAATCAATAAAACAAGCAGTTAGGAAGAAGAACAAGCTACTTCTACTTGCATTTCTTATTATTCCGCATCTGAAACGCAAGAGACAACCTCTGAACGACTCGTTCGGGTCAGCAAACGATCCCACAGTTCGTTACGACTTCCGTTGTAATTAACCGAACAACGCAATCGTACGACCAAAAAAAACAGACATCCGAGATATTTTTGAGTATGTTTTGAGTTCTCTATACTTTAACTTCATTTTAGAGCCTTGAAATGAGGTTAACGGGGCTTAAACGTGTCAAAAATGAGCCGAAATGCATGTTTTACAAGTTCAGGGACCTGATTTGACAATCTGCCCAAGATGTCCCAGGCAGGGCGCATAAGCCCAAGCCATATCTTATGCGGGGCGCATGGGCATGCCAGACAAAAACATTGAATCTGGTCATTTAGCTCGATTTTGATGGTTTTGATCAATGGTTTTCAATGCAATGGGCCGGTTTGTGTGGAGGACAAGTCCCCCAATCATTGTTTGACATTTGTATGGCCTAGATCATTCCCTCTTTTCCAAGAAATGATCCTAACGGTTTGTGAAAAACTATTTAAGGCCATGCTCTCATTCATTCTTCCTCACACAAATCTGATCTAAAGTGCTCTAAGTTGAAGCCTTTGCTTCATACCTGAGCTATTTGGATCAAAATTTGCTTGCGGGGACCCTTTGTAAGTATTCCTTCGTTCTTTTATCGCTTTTCGAGTCCGAAAGTCAAACCGTGTTTGACTTTCTGCTTTGACCACGAGTTGGTCAACACGAAGTTCGTTTGAACTTCGCAACGTGATCGTAATCACGATGGTTATAGTCCTTAATGACTATATCTACTGATTACCACGTTGACTAGGCGTAGTGACGAGTCGTAGTTTCGGTCAAAATGCGCATTTAAGCGTATTTTGCAACCAAACTACTCTTCATATCAAAACACTTTGTTTTGATATCGAAACTTGTTTTCTAACTTAGGTAAGCATGTTTTAACATGCTTAGCTCGTCACTTTTAGTTTAGTGCTTGTTTAGAGTCGTAAGTCAAGCAGTCTAAACCACCGCTTAGACTTTCGAACTCGACCCGTTTGGTCGATTATCAGGATCCGACCAAGCATGTTTAGTGACCATAGTTGCATAGGGAATAACCTTCTGAGGTTATACCTTATGGTCACATAGTTTAAGTAGTTGTATGATAGGTAGTTTATATGCCTTAGGTAAATTACCAAAATGCCCTTTTCATGCATAATTGGATTTTAAGCATATGTAATATAAACATTTGTCACTTAACTGATTATGCAACGTAAATAAACATGTTTAGGCATATAATACTTGTCATAGGACTAGTTAGACGTCTCGAACGCGTTTTACGCGAACGACGCGTTAAAGTAGCGTAAGCTACCTAAACAGGTCGTAACGGGTCGAAAGCACTTAGGTTAGGTTTCCTTTTAGAATGTAGGCTTTGTTAAACCATATCATATGAGTTCCAACACTCATTTAGTTTACGAAACTTTATTCTATCCGATCTCCTGATTTAGGTCTGGTTATTTACATAGTTACCTATATAGGGTGCCGTTTGATTCCGTGATCCCTCTAGCTCTGCTTGGTTGTTGTTCAAGACTTCTAAGCACCCTCAAGTGAGTACATAGTCCCCCTCTTTTACTGTTTTCAAACTATTTTGGAGTGGAACACATGTGGCTACTTTTTATTTTCATTATTTTTTGCTATGTATGTGCCCTTAACATGCTAGCACATTGATTTTCATATATTACATTTTGTCGCATATGCTCATCCAGCATATGGACACATTGTTTTACATTTTGAATCGTTTGTAACTGTTTGATTATGTGAACCGTTTGTAACCGTTTGATTATGTGAACCGTTTGTAACCGCTTGATTATGTGAACCGTTTGTAACCGTTTGATTATGTGAACCGTTTGTAACCGTTTGATTATGTGAACCGTTTGTAACCGTTTGATTATGTGAACCGTTTGTGACCACTTGTCTATGTGAACCGTTTGTAACCGTTTGATTGACATGAAACGTTTGAAATCTGTTTGAACTGTTGGGATTAGGGAAGTGATTAGGTAACGGGGCGGGTGTAATGTGTTAAAAGCATGGTGGATACACCGTTGGTACTTCCTATATATAAGTGCTTTTAATACATTACATATTGTTGCGTTATCTAGATCACTTGGGCAAGGTTATCAAAACAAAGTTATATTACAAGGTTTTTTCTAACGATATACATATACTATTCGAGTTTTTATTTCAAAAATGATTTACAATCTGGGTTTAAACAAACAAATGTTTTGGAGTTAAGAATCATGGCTTCGAGATTTTATAAATTATAATCAACTTGATTTGAGTTGGTTAATTATGGCGTAATACTATACTTTTTCAAAAATAAGGTTTTTAATTAAGTATTGCAACATGTAAAACGAGCCATGAATGTGTTGGGATTGAACCCTACCAGAGGAACATATAATGTAAAGTCAAAACCTAGTCACAACAGTGGATCCACAATAAGCAGCGGTTTACATTAAGCTTCCCCCTTGAAAGTGATTTATAACAACTGATGGTCTTGCATCCACTGACTGGATACAACTGCTGCTGTTCTGCATAACTACTGGTGAAGCTTAGAAGACTGCTGGACACTAAACACTGCTGGTACAAACTGCTGATAACAAAGCTCTGCCCAATCAAGGACTGATTGTCACACCCCGACCACGTAGAACATACAAAACGTGGCGGAAACATCGGGGAGTGTTGTAACAGAATTAATGTTTCACAACCATGGATATTAAAGTTTCGTTTTATTGATTAAAAGTGTTACAATGTCTTAACAAACAAGGAATTACAACATAATTAACTAGTCTTGCATCTTTTATTGTCACTAAAGCCCAAGTCTGCCTATGTGTATCTTGATCATCTTATGCAACAGCTCCTGAAAAACACATGTGAAAATAGGTACGTCAGCATAAAAATGCCTGTGAGATACATAGGTTTTGTGAAAATAAGATTCATGACTTATGTTTGAGAAATGTTTAGTCATGAACCTTGTTATTTGCTTTGTCTTTTAAATCATTTGAAAAACGATAAGATCAGATGATAAGTATAAATAAATGTAAGGTTAAATGAATAACCAAGTAAAATGTGTTTGTATAAGATAAGTTGTTTATAAATCAATGTCTTGTGAAAAGTATGTTATTTGTATGAAATGTTCTATGTCTCAAACTGAAATGATTCAAATAACGTTACGACATGTAATACCATACAAACACTTATATATAGGAAGTACCAGCGGCGTATCCACCATGCTTGTATCATATTACACACGCATCGTTACTTAATCACTTAATCAAACCAAACCAAACTATCAAAGTGTTCACGTCAAGATGTAAATCATGTCAAAATGTCTATGTCAAATATCCATGTCAAATGTCTATGTCAAATATCCATGTCAAATGTCTATGTCAAATATCCATGTCAAATGTCTATGTCAAATATCCATGTCAAATGTCTATGTCAAATATCCATGTCAAATGTTTATAATCTAAAAGTAGTCAAGTAATGTATAACCAAAATGATATGTATGGTAAGTAAAATTAAGACTACTTAAACCATAAGTAAAAATGTACAAAACAAAGTATTGAAGTAAAACTTGGTTTAAATCAAAGTTATGTTTTGTAGAATAATGCATGCTTTACTGATACAAACACTTATGCAGTATGTTAAACGCAAACATTCAAGCCTTGAGACAGCAGGATAACTATGTAAAAGTGAGTTATCAAGAGAATATGTATTCGGATTCGGTCATTCCTTTCATCCCCTTTCCCTGGGATGTCCGGAACGGGATTTGTCAAGTCCTATGGTACCACTACCTGCTACCGAGCGGCGTAGCAAATGTTAATGAATGTTATATAGACCCGTTAAACAAACCAAATGTCATACCAAAATGTAAGCATGAGATGAAGATAATGTACCTAGTATGCTAGAGTAAACATACAAGGTAGAGCTGTAAAACAATGTGTCCATATGTTACTGGAACATATGCAACAGAGATGCAATGTAAAATGATGTACTAAGTATGCTAAGTTAACATACAAAGCAGAAAAGTCATGTAAATCAATGTGCTTAGCATGTTATCAGTCAACATACATAGCAGAAAAGTAATGAAATCATGTACTATAATGTACTAACAAACATAGTCGGTATATGATGTGAAAACAGGAAAGCACGAAAGTAACAAGTAGGCACATGTGTTCCACCCCAAAACAGTTTGGAAAACAGTAAAAGAGGGGTCTATGTACTCACTTGAGATTGCTCAGTAGTCCTTGAGTAACAACCAAACAATGCTAGAGATCGCGGATATCAAACGACACCTAATATAGGTAACTACATTAATAAACCGGACCTAGATCGGAAGATTGGGTAGCATTAGGGTTTGTAAACCAAACGAGTGTAGAGACTCGTGTCATTTGGTTTAACAAATCCTACATACTAAATGAAACTTAACCTAAAAGCTTACGACCCATTACGACCCGTTTAGGTAGCTTATGCTACTTTAACGCGTCGTTCGCGTGAAACGCTTTCGGACCGCCTAACTAGTCCTATGACAAGTGTTATATGCCTAAACATGTTACATTATCAGTTATGTGACAAAAGTTTAGGTTACATATGCTTAATTACCAATTATACATGAAAAGGGTATTCTGGTAATTTACCTAAGGCATATAAACTACCTATCATACAACTACTTAAACGAAGCGACCATAGGGTATAACCTCGGAAGGTTATTCCCTATATACTATGGTCACCTAATGTATTTGGTCGGATCCTAATGATCGACCAAATGGGTCGAGTTCGAAGGTATAGGCGATTTATTAGATCGCCTACCCTACGACTCTAGACAACGTGGTAATCAGTGGGCATAGTCCCAAGGGACTATGACCAACGTGATTACAATCACGTTGCGAAGTTCCTACGAACTTCGCATTGACCATTACTGGTCAACGCTGAAAGTCAAACAAAGTTTGACTTTCTGACTCGAAAAGCAATAAAATAAGGAAAAGAACGAAAGAATACTTACCCAGGGTCCCCGAATGCTAATCCCGATCCAAGAATCTCAGGTATGAAACAATGGTTTCAACTTAGAGTTTCTCAAATCAGAATTCTTGTAAGTTATGCAATGGGGGGGATGGGGTATTTATAGTATTCGGTCCACCGTTAAGATCGTTTCATGGAAAACGTGCCTTAATCTTGCCCGTATATGTGTCGGGACCTTATGGTGACTAAAATTCCATCCTTATCAGCTGACTAGATAATTAGGAACTTGTGGTTGTGGTTAATCCAGCTGAAAACAGGCTGTTAATACACTGCATCTGGTCTGCTGCAAGGCTAGCGCACCGCTACACTAAAAGTGTAGCGCACCGCTAGGCCTTAGTTTGGCAGATTTACACTTTTGGTCCCTGTCATGCATTCAGCCCATTTTCGACACGTTTAAGGCCCGTTAACCCCATTTCAAAGCTCTAAAATGAAGTTAAAGTATAGGGAACTTAAAATGTGTTCAAAAATATCTCGGATGTCGGTTCGTTTGGCCGTACGGCCGCAATGTTCGCTTAATTACGACGGAATACGCATAAGCACGAAAAACGAACCAAATGACGCGACGAATGGATTTTTCTTATGGCGAACACTAAAATAAAATATTTTAGTGCTTACATAAATTTTTGGATGTCCGGATGTATTCAGAACGTAAGTTATGCGTGAAAATGCAAACTTGTGCACTTTTTGACACTTTTAGTCCCTGAATGACCCAAAAGTTTATTTTAGCACACCGAACCCCTCAAAGCCTATTTCTAAGCTATATAAAGGATATTTATGGTATGTTTAACTTATGGTCATGTTCCGGAATGTCTGTTACAGTTCAAATTGGCATACTTTCGCAGTTTGTCAACTTTAGTCCCTGTAAGCGATTAAACTTTGATTTTGCCATACCAAAGCCTTCAAAACTTATTTCTAAGTTATGTAAAGGTTATTTAAGGTATGTTAAGCCTATTTCACTATTCCGGAGTGTTTGTTGCATTAAACTGGTTATATTTACGCATCGGTGCGCGTATAACCTTCCAGAAAGTGATTTAGAGTTTGAAATTGAACAAGAATTGATATGTGCAAATGATACACATATTTTTACAAATCCAAAGTATGAAATATAATATTTCATTGGTTTGGTATTTGTTTGATGGCCGTGGAGGCACAGGTGTTACAGTCTCCCCTACTTTAGGAAATTTCGTCCCGAAATTTATTTAGAGGAAACTTGTGAGAGCTTGAAAGCATGAAGTTTGAAAAGATCGAACAACATTGGTTAGGGTTCTGAACTTCTAGTAACTTTAATAACATCATGCTTGCAATGTAAGAGGGACACTTATATACAAGTATATAAAGCGTCATTGGTGCGTCCACCATGCCTCCATTACATCGTTCTCATTTTGTTATTGTTGTCACTATCGGTTCCTTCACATAATAAATCTTACTGGATTTCTGTGCACTAAATTTCATAATTATGTGCGCATCCATAATTAGAGAATTCCTTGCACAGTTCACACAGTCTATTTTATAATGTGTAGGGTAAAACCAAATGAACAATCCTGTGATGAGCGTGACTTAGACCGCCATAGAGTCCTTTAGACTAAATCAATAAATGATTTAAATAGACTATCAAGGAGTCTGTTCAGCTACATCACTAGATGTCATTTTTTTTAACCAAATTGTGAATCAATCTTTTTGACTAGACCACTAAAGGGTCTCTTATGAATCATGGAGTGGTACTATATAATCCAAGGGTCTTAACTATTACATAGAAGCCCATTTAAGGATTAAAGGTAGTACCTTTTGAATATCCTGCTACGAATCCCTCATATGAAGATATGAAAGATCCTGCAAGGATTTGGATAAAGAATATCCAGAGTAGTAAAAACACCAAAAATGCATAAAAGAAAACATAAGATGAGTAAACACATAGTCACATAACCACAAAATTGTTTGTTAATTTGTCTTGTAAATTGCGTACATGCATTTAAAGCACACTAGGAATCCATTCCGTGGATTTCATTTGGTACTTTAAACGTTTATCAAGAATCCAACTATAAAGATAGAAAGATTCAAAAAGAAAATTCGATTTCGATTTTTAGGAACCGAAATGTTCGAATTAAGGTACATAAGGAATCCAATTAAGGACTCTGATTTGAATGATAATCATCCACAAGGATCTGATTGTGAAGATAAAAAGATCCCATATGGATTTTAGAAGTTGAAGATGTTTTGAAACCTTGCACTGGATGTGCTTATGTCAAAACATGAAGTAAGAATGCTTATGAAGTTGAGATGCTTGATATGTCAAGGCGACATATGAAGCAGAATTTGAAGGTTAAGTCAATGTATGAGGAAAATATTTTTGAAAACTATGCATGGGGTTCTTTTAAGAAAAAAATGTGTTTAACGTTTTTGAAACCTTATATATAATACTTTTGAAATCATAAAGTAGGTGTATTAGATAGATATATTTACAAAAATGTTTTAAAATCATGCGAGATGAATTTTGAAATTATGTATAAGGTTTTTGAAAGACATGAATGATGCTTTTCGAAATCATGCACTTGATAAGAAAATGTATTGTGTTAATATTGTCTTCAGACTATATGAAATATTTTGAAATTAGAAAGGTTGGTTTTGATAACATGGTCAATGTTTTTGAAATAACATAGACAATGCATTTAGAAAAATTGTTTTCAAACTATATGAAATGTTTTGAAATCATGAAGATTGTTTTGAAATACTTGTACTGTGTATGTTGAAAAATCAAAACGTAATGGGTATGAGATTCGAAAATACCCTTAGTTATTTAACCAAGGATTTTAAAGGCACAGATGTGCAGAAGCATGATTACTCATAATGTCACTTTATTTTCTGTACTTCGTATCTTAGAATGAAACGAGTACTTAAAGTTTTCGAAGGAATCATGAGCGATCATTTGAAAGAGAGAATCACAAGAGTAGTTTGTAAGGAACATAGTTCCTTGATGTAGGTATCATAGGAAAATCATACACACATGTAACTATACTTGTATATCAGCATTTGTGAACAACGATTTATTTATAAACAAAACAGATTGTTTCACATTACAAGGAAACAAAAGAACAAAAGCGTAAGACAGCAACATCCTTTGTTCAGCTGAATGCTCATCCGTGGGTCGGATTTGCATTAGCAAGCTTTGGGCATCGGTTTCTGTAGTGGGTCAGATCCCCACAATTGTAACAGGCACCAGGTGGGTAGTGTGGTCGCGCAGCTTGACCCTGTTGCTGAGCAAGAGGCTGAGCAACTTGTTGAGCCGGGTTCTGAACTGGCCGATTCGGATTAGCAGGGATGCGGCAGGTGTTAGCAAGATGACCGGATCTTCCGCAGTTGGTGCACTGACGACACTGGAGGTGTGGTTGATGATGGCCGTTACACCTGTTGCACAAAGGTGCATTGCCAAAATAAGGCTTCTTGGCTAGTGGTTGCGCAGGCTGATTTGATGCAGCTTGGGCCTGTGCAGTAATGGCATTGTTTTGGGAAACCTTACGCTTCCTTGCCCTCTTGGATGAACTAGAATCCTTCCCATTCTTGTTCTGACCTTTCATGCTATCCTCCTTGTCAGACGGCTGTTTCTCGCCCTTGTCACCCTTCCTGTGTAATTTATTATTCCGAATCTGCGACTCAGTCAATGTCGCTGATAACTCGATCGCCTGACGGAGTGTGGCAGGGTTACTACCAGTAAGGATGTCTTGTACCGAGTCAGGTAGGCCGTCGATGTACCTTTCGATAGCTATGTCAAGTGGGGTAACCATTGTCGGGCAAAGCAGACTCAACTCCTAAAACCTATCAGTATACGCCCTGTGCTCACCACTATCTTGCTTCAACTCATCAAATTCCTTCTCCAAAGCTCGCTGCTCATGACGAGGACAGAATTCCCTCATCATGAGAGCCCTAAGTTCAGCCCAGGTTTCCGCAAGAGCAATTTCTGCACCTCGGTCCCTCATAACCCCGTTCCACCATGTGAGAACCCTCTTCTGGAACACACTTGAAGAAAACTCGACCTTGCGATTATCCGGACACTGAACGTGGCGGAAAGTATTCTCAATGCTCTCGAACCACTGAAGAAGCCCAGTTGCTCCCTCAGAGCCACTAAACTTGAGTGGTTTAGCCTGATTAAAGTCCTTGTATTTGCATAGGGCATTGTTGTTGTTGTGGGCTTGTTGCCATTGAGCAAAGAGATTTGGAAATTGGGCAGCCATCTGCTGCGCAATAATTTCTGCCAGTTCGACAGTCTCTATCTGGTTCTCGCGTCGAGGAGGTATTCTAAAAGAGGAAACATGAAAGGAAATGAGTGAGAGAATTAGACGAAAAGAATGAGATGAACAAATCTGATGAAAGCAAGGATAGTGGTCATTTGTTTGTTACTACAAAGCAACAAACGACCTCGGTGATTAATCAAAGTAATTAGGTCAAAAATAATGTATCACGAAGACATGCTCGCCTATAAGTGAACACTCATCCCAAGAATTCCCAGGTAAGCACAACTGGTCTCGCGTCTGATGAGATGTATACGAAGTGCTTGCCTAGACAGAAAACCCAGAATACAGGCATTCACCCTTCCAGTTTGCACGTGTTCACATTATTTAAAACCCAAAACCTTGTCGAGATTTTGAAAACTCAAAGGGGTTCAAAACCATATAACAGAGAGTTCGAAACCTAGTAATCAATCATCCTAGAACAGATGATTAGTTTTCAAAGCGGTTTTGAAATTTATGTTCTTGTTGTGGTCGTCGCCTAAGGATAGGTGACAGTATTGTTTTATGACTAAACGCAAGTAAACTCGCGTTAGGGTCCTAAGAAGGTTATAGACTAGGTCAAAGCATTACTAATAACCTAATTCCCTATAACCATTAGCTCTGATACCATCTTTTCTGTCACACCCCGACCACGTAGAACATACAAAACGTGGCGGAAACATCGGGGAGTGTTGTAACAGAATTAATGTTTCACAACCATGGATATTAAAGTTTCGTTTTATTGATTAAAAGTGTTACAATGTCTTAACAAACAAGGAATTACAACATAATTAACTAGTCTTGCATCTTTTATTGTCACTAAAGCCCAAGTCTGCCTATGTGTATCTTGATCATCTTATGCAACAGCTCCTGAAAAACACATGTGAAAATAGGTACGTCAGCATAAAAATGCCTGTGAGATACATAGGTTTTGTAAAAATAAGATTCATGACTTATGTTTGAGAAAATGTTTAGTCATGAACCTTGTTATTTGCTTTGTCTTTTAAATCATTTGAAAAACGATAAGATCAGATGATAAGTATAAATAAATGTAAGGTTAAATGAATAACCAAGTAAAATGTGTTTGTATAAGATAAGTTGTTTATAAATCAATGTCTTGTGAAAAGTATGTTATTTGTATGAAATGTTCTATGTCTCAAACTGAAATGATTCAAATAACGTTACGACATGTAATACCATACAAACACTTATATATAGGAAGTACCAGCGGCGTATCCACCATGCTTGTATCATATTACACACGCATCGTTACTTAATCACTTAATCAAACCAAACCAAACTATCAAAGTGTTCACGTCAAGATGTAAATCATGTCAAAATGTCTATGTCAAATATCCATGTCAAATGTCTATGTCAAATATCCATGTCAAATGTCTATGTCAAATATCCATGTCAAATGTCTATGTCAAATATCCATGTCAAATGTTTATAATCTAAAAGTAGTCAAGTAATGTATAACCAAAATGATATGTATGGTAAGTAAAATTAAGACTACTTAAACCATAAGTAAAAATGTACAAAACAAAGTATTGAAGTAAAACTTGGTTTAAATCAAAGTTATGTTTTGTAGAATAATGCATGCTTTACTGATACAAACACTTATGCAGTATGTTAAACGCAAACATTCAAGCCTTGAGACAGCAGGATAACTATGTAAAAGTGAGTTATCAAGAGAATATGTATTCGGATTCGGTCATTCCTTTCATCCCCTTTCCCTGGGATGTCCGGAACGGGATTTGTCAAGTCCTATGGTACCACTACCTGCTACCGAGCGGCGTAGCAAATGTTAATGAATGTTATATAGACCCGTTAAACAAACCAAATGTCATACCAAAATGTAAGCATGAGATGAAGATAATGTACCTAGTATGCTAGAGTAAACATACAAGGTAGAGCTGTAAAACAATGTGTCCATATGTTACTGGAACATATGCAACAGAGATGCAATGTAAAATGATGTACTAAGTATGCTAAGTTAACATACAAAGCAGAAAAGTCATGTAAATCAATGTGCTTAGCATGTTATCAGTCAACATACATAGCAGAAAAGTAATGAAATCATGTACTATAATGTACTAACAAACATAGTCGGTATATGATGTGAAAACAGGAAAGCACGAAAGTAACAAGTAGGCACATGTGTTCCACCCCAAAACAGTTTGGAAAACAGTAAAAGAGGGGTCTATGTACTCACTTGAGATTGCTCAGTAGTCCTTGAGTAACAACCAAACAATGCTAGAGATCGCGGATATCAAACGGCACCTAATATAGGTAACTACATTAATAAACCGGACCTAGATCGGAAGATTGGGTAGCATTAGGGTTTGTAAACCAAACGAGTGTAGAGACTCGTGTCATTTGGTTTAACAAAGCCTACATACTAAATGAAACTTAACCTAAAAGCTTACGACCCATTACGACCCGTTTAGGTAGCTTATGCTACTTTAACGCGTCGTTCGCGTGAAACGCTTTCGGGACGCCTAACTAGTCCTATGACAAGTGTTATATGCCTAAACATGTTACATTATCAGTTATGTGACAAAAGTTTAGGTTACATATGCTTAATTACCAATTATACATGAAAAGGGTATTCTGGTAATTTACCTAAGGCATATAAACTACCTATCATACAACTACTTAAACGAAGCGACCATAGGGTATAACCTCGGAAGGTTATTCCCTATATACTATGGTCACCTAATGTATTTGGTCGGATCCTAATGATCGACCAAATGGGTCGAGTTCGAACGTATAGGCGATTTATTAGATCGCCTACCCTACGACTCTAGACAACGTGGTAATCAGTGGGCATAGTCCCAAGGGACTATTGCCAACGTGATTACAATCACGTTGCGAAGTTCCTACGAAATTCGCATTGACCATTACTGGTCAACGCTGAAAGTCAAACAAAGTTTGACTTTCTGACTCGAAAAGCAATAAAATAAGGAAAAGAACGAAAGAATACTTACCCAGGGTCCCCGAATGCTAATCCCGATCCAAGAATCTCAGGTATGAAACAATGGTTTCAACTTAGAGTTTCTCAAATCAGAATTCTTGTAAGTTATGCAATGGGGGGCATGGGGTATTTATAGTATTTGGTCCACCGTTAAGATCGTTTCATGGAAAACGTGCCTTAATCTTGCCCGTACATGTGTCGGGACCTTATGGTGACTAAAATTCCATCCTTATCAGCTGACTAGATAATTAGGAACTTGTGGTTGTGGTTAATCCAGCTGAAAACAGGTTGTTAATACACTGCATGCATTCAGCCCATTTTCGACATGTTTAAGGCCCGTTAACCCCATTTCAAAGCTCTAAAATGAAGTTAAAGTATAGGGAACTTAAAATGTGTTCAAAAATATCTCGGATGTCGGTTCGTTTGGCCGTACGGCCGCAATGTTCGCTTAATTACGACGGAATACGCATAAGCACGAAAAACGAACAAAATGACGCGACGAATGGATTTTTCTTATGGCGAACACTAAAATAAAATACTTTAGTGCTTACATAAATTTTTGGATGTCCGGATGTATTCAGAACGTAAGTTATGCGCGAAAATGCAAACTTGTGCACTTTTTGACACTTTTAGTCCCTGAATGACCCAAAAGTTTATTTTAGCACACCGAACCCCTCAAAGCCTATTTCTAAGCTATATAAAGGATATTTATGGTATGTTTAACTTATGGTCATGTTCCGGAATGTCTGTTACAGTTCAAATTGGCATACTTTCGCAGTTTGTCAACTTTAGTCCCTGTAAGCGATTAAACTTTGATTTTGCCATACCAAAGCCTTCAAAACTTATTTCTAAGTTATGTAAAGGTTATTTAAGGTATGTTAAGCCTATTTCACTATTCCGGAGTGTTTGTTGCATTAAACTGGTTATATTTACGCATCGGTGCGCGTATAACCTTCCAGAAAGTGATTTAGAGTTTGAAATTGAACAAGAATTGATATGTGCAAATGATACACATATTTTTACAAATCCCAAGTATGAAATATAATATTTCATTGGTTTGGTATTTGTTTGATGGCCGTGGAGGCACAGGTGTTACACTGATCAACCTTGAGGAAAGCACTGATGTAAAGAGAGAGCAGCTGTTTTGTGAATTATCTGTTTTATGTATAGTCAGTGGTTAGGCATAGCAGTATTTGTAAAAGGACAGTAGATACAGGTTGTTAGGCTGTTAGACGTCGCTTTCATGGTGACGTCAGCTGAGATACCTCAGTGGTTTGGTTTGCCTATAAATGTAACAGTACCCTGTACTGTTACATTCGATTGACTGAGCGGATTCTTCTCCTCATGTCTAATCCTTTCATCTTGTGTGCAACCAACCTTGCGGCATCAGGCTGAGGGGGAGATTAGTTTGTAAGCATGTCTGTAATCTTTTGCTTTGATTTGTAATCATTTGACTCTATGAGAAGCTAATGCTATCAAACTATTTTCTCCATTGATTGTGTTTACAAAGTTTGTATCTATGTCCGCTGCACTTTACATGTTTTCATATTCACTAATTGTTCAAAACATACAAACAAACATAATCATGAAAGCCTCAGATCCTAACAATTGGTATCAGAGCCTGGACAGTCAATTTCGATTTAACAGTCAAATTGACATAACAGTTCGGCTCAAAATTCATTGATACTAAGGTTGGTTGTATTTAGTTGAAAAACAGAGTATCGAGTAAATCATGTTCAAAATGGTTATTCGAAAACTCTGTAAATCAACCAAGATGTCATATGACACACAAATTCCACATAACAAGTGATTTCATGCACAAGACACTCATGGTTTCTAGATCTGAAAACAATATATGTTTAAACTATGAGATTACTTCCTATTTTCTAAATTGATCTCAATTGTTGATGTAAAATTTGTAATGTTTTTATTAAATACTAAAGTATGAACCTCAGATTAACAAAACCTATGTTCATAAAACATTGATGTTTTGCTAACATAAAATGAGGGAAATTAAAACTTTAGTTATTCAGATCTTATGTGTTGAAAATAGGTTGAGATCCTCAAAAGGAACAAATCAACCTTGTTTAAATACATTAAGATAACAGGGGTCAACATAGTCCGTATCATATGTAGTGTGAGATTGGCTGAAAAACTTGTGCAAACATGACCAAGTCTCTCAAAACATTACTGCAAAATGATTTTGGACTAAAATTCACAAAAACTCGAAAGTGTGTTTATCTCAAAACTTTTGAAGTCAAAAGAAAAGAGTATAAATATAAAACACTCAAGAGACAAAGCTTGGGGTAATAATGGTCATTAAGCAACTGCCTGTGTTTATTGGTTCAAGTAAGTTCAAGTGATAATAGTGTCTCCAGTGATTAAATTTCAAGAGGACTAGACGAATATTCAAAAAATTCATCCATGTGTCCTCATGTTTGCAATCAACTGACAAAGAAAATGGTACCAAACAGTGGTCAAATTGTATCCAAAAGTTTCCTACCACTGTTGTCAAACCACTGACCATTTTAAATAACTTGTGGATGATGTGATTATATACTCTATTGAAATTATACCAGATCCTTTTTGATACTATTCTCAGAGAATCCTTTAACCATTTTTTATTGCGTTCAAAGGATTTTCTCGAATAACCAGGATATATTATTCATATTTTTGGAATAATATATTTGGAACTTTTGCTTGTTTTTGTTGGCAATAGTTTCAGCTCCTGTCAAGATGTAATACCTTATTTTTGGTGGTATTATTGTCCTTATAAATGGGTCAAAAGGAAATGGTACATATGCCAAAATCATGTCATTCTCAGGTTTGCTCCTAAATGTTTTATCAAAGGTTGATTGCTAACTGTGCTTGAATTACTAGGGTACTCATGTTCTAATTGAATATTAAACGAGAATGAGTTGCTTTAGTAAAAAGTTTTCATCATCTGGGGTACTTAAACCACTGTCATTCAAAATTGACATTTGGCAAAACCTTGAATGAAAATTCTCAAAACTATTGCTGGAATACTTGTCCTTCAGATCTGTACCATTTACCCTAACCACTGTTTTGTTCCAACGTCTGATCTCAAAACACTGTCCACTGCTGAAAGTTAACCACTGATCCCTCATTTTCTTGACAAGCACTGATGTTCAAAATCAGTGTCCTATCCACTGATATACTATCCACTGATAGTAAAGATCATCCAGTGTCCACAATTTTTACCGTTGTAACCACTGATGCTTGATACGTTAGTGGCCCTTAAAACAACTGCTTTCCATCCTTCATCCATTTCGTTAGTGTTTGACACGTGGTCAGTTTTTAGCCCTCAGATCATAATAACCGCTGCCACATCAGCGATCACTTTTTCCCTAAATAAAACCCTGCCCTAAACCCCCAAACAGGGTTTTACATTGTCGAATTGAATTCCAAAATTCTCTTCTCATAGCAGTTTCCAACCCTTCTTCTCAAAATCTTCAAAATCATTCTTCATTCTTCTCCGCAAAAATGACAAAATCAAAGTCGAAATCAAAATCAAAATCAAAATCAAAACCTAAATCACCACCACCCTCCAATGAGGTCGCTCAAACGACCGAAGAATCAATTGAAATACCATACAAACAATCTCACAACTATTTGGGTTTACTCACAAAACCCACAAACAACCATACCTTCGATTCCATTCTCGACACCATATCTACTTCAAAGTACAAAACTTTGTTGACAGTAGACGCTCCCATATATCTGCAAACCCAGAGAGAGTTCTGGAAAAATGCTACGCTTGAAAAACAAGATGATAAAGTAGTAGCCATTAACTCCTCGATACAGGGTACGGAGATTCAAATCACTCCGCAATCACTATCAGAAATCTTCAAACTCGATGATCAGAAAGTTAAAGCTTCCTTTGACAAAAACGAGTTAAAAGCTGATTTTCTGAAGAGGGGCTATGCAGAACAGTCAAAGGTAGATACCCTACAAAAGGGTTATTTTCCATCTGCACCGAGATTTTTATTTCACACACTTCTAATGTGTGTTTTGAATAAAACAACATCTTTTAACGAAATACCATCGAAAATTCAATGCCTGGGTTACGCTATTTTGAATAGTAAAGACTACAACTACTCCCAGGAAATTTTCAATGACATGGTGAAAAACGTTGAAAGTAAAGCATTTTTGTTGTTTCCAAGATTTTTGAGTTATTATTTTTTACAAAAATTTGATAAGAAAAATGAAAATTTACTTAAACAAGGTGTCTATTTTCAAAAGTAAACAGAAGGCTGGGCACGGGGGCGTGTCCAGTGAGCACGGCCCCGTGTCCAGGTACCTGAACTGGGCATTTTCTACAGAACCTTGGGCACGGGGCGTGTTGGGGTGAGCACGGCCCCGTGCTGAACTTGCGGTAATGAAGAAAAATTGTCGGGAGGCTCTGTTTTTGTGCATGGGGTGTTGGTTCAAGCTTCCCTTATCATCCTTCACCATCCCGAGTGTGTTTTACTCCTGAAAAAAAAAACTAAACTAGAAAACGTAAAAGTTAATCTAAACTAAAACTACGGATAGTTCCGCGGAATGCCTCCGTGGTGCGCCACGTTTATAAGGGTCCTTGGCTAGACCCACTTTATCAGGTGGTTCTGGCTCATCTTCAATTAGGGGGTCGTCATTGCCGAATGGATATTTCATTGATCGCTCAAGATCGACACTCTTTTTAAATGCCCCTAATTGAAGAGGTAGAATGTTGAACTTCCGGTTTTTCAAAGCTTCGTGAGTTTTTACAAATGGTCGTCCCAACACTAGAGGAGCGTCATCGAGGATGACAAAATCGGTCGGGATTACCATTTGACTTGTTTGAACCAATACATCCTCAACTACACCGATTGATTTTATTACTTTCCGATTGGATAGAAAAATGGGTATTTGAAGTGGAGAAAAATCACTAATACTTAATTTTTCGAAAATGTAGTTAGGCATTATGTTAACACAAAGATCTTTATCGATTGTGACATTACTAATAAACGAATTTTGAAAGAAACATGGAACCGGTGTAATGTTAATTTCAAATGGGTCTTCTTTTATTAGCGAGGTTTGATCATTAGTTAACTTAACGCTTACCGTTTCGTCAATTTTAGTGTTAGTGTTTAACTCTTTTAAAAACTTAGCATGAGTGGGTACTAAACAATGATTTTCAAAAGAAGGTGACAAGAGATTAATTTCTTCAAAATTAGACTCTTCTTGAATTTTAACGTTGTCAGACTCACCTTTTTCGTTGTTTAACTCATGTGTCGGTTTTTCACTTACTTGTTCTTCCATTTTAACATTTTCAGTTATCTCTTCCTTTTTTAATTCTTCTCTTGCGCGGGACTCCTCTTCCCTTGCGCGAGCTTCTTTTATACATCGATCGATAACTCTAATGTGTTCTAATATCCTATCGGTCACTTCGGTTATAGAAAAAGAATCGGTATTTTCTAAGCTTCAATCCGGTTGTTCGACCCTTTGTTCCTCATAATACCCATATGAAGTAGATGGTTCGCACCATTGTTCTTCATTGTAAGCATATGATGGATAAGGTTCGTAATTTTGTTCTTCATAATACTCATATGAGGTGGGTTGTTCATGTCACACCCCGACCGCGTAAAACAACAAATCGCGGCGGAAACATCGGGGCGTGTTGCAACAGAATTAATTGTTTCATAACCATGGCATACAAAGTTGTATTTTATTTATAAACAAAGGTGTTACATTGTCTTAAACAGGAATTAAGGAGTTCAGAACATAATTAAACATAGTCTATCTTCTTTTAAAGTTTCTAAGGCACAGGTCCGCCCTAGTATCAAGATCAACATCTTACGGAAAAGCTCCTGAAAACACATGTGAAAATAGGTACGTCAGCATAAAAATGCCTGTGAGATACATAGGTTTGTGACAATAGGATTCATGACTTATGTTTAAGAAAAATGTTTAGTCATGAACCTTGTAATTTGCTTTGTCTTGTAAATCATTTGAAAATAATAAGATCATATGATATGTATAAGTAAATGTCAGGTTAAATAAATGACCATGAAAAAATGTGTTTGTATGAGATAAGTTGTTTGTAAATCAATGTCTTGTGAAAAATATGTTATTTATATAAAATGTTCTATGTCTCAATATTGAAATGATTCAAATAACGTTACGACATGTAATACCATACAAACACTTATATATAGGAAGTACCAGCGGCGTATCCACCATGCTTGTATCATATTACACACGCATCGTTACTTAATCACTTAATCAACCAAACCAACCAATGTAAGAAGTCTATGTTTAAACCAATTGTCAAATGTATTGAATAATATGTCAAATGTAAATCATGTCAAATATCCATGTCAAATGTCTATGTCAAATATCCATGTCAAATGTCTATGTCAAATATCCATGTCAAATGTCTATGTCAAATATCCATGTCAAATGTCTATGTCAAAATGTCAAATGTCTATGTCAAAATGTCAAATGTCTATGTCAAAATGTCATGTATGGCAAGTGAAATGTCTCAAACTAAACCATATGCACAAAAACAAAGTATTGAAGTAAAACTTGGTTTAAATCAAAGCTATGTTTTGTATAAATGCATGCAACTATTTAATATGAACATTTATGCGGTATTGTGAAAATGCATACATCCAAGCCTTGTGACTGTGGTGATAAACCCTTTAAACAAATTAAAGGTCTATCTGTCTTATATCATCGAATTCGGTCATTCCTTTCTGTCCCCTTTCCCTGGGATGTCCGGAACGGGAGTTGTCAATTCCTATGGTACCACTACCTACTAACGAACGGCGTAGCTAATGTTAATGAATGTATTGTCCCATGTAAACAAACCAAATGTCATACCAAAATGTAAACATGTGAAAACAATGCACTAAGTATGTAATCAAATGAACATACATAGCGTGAAATGTCATGTAAAACAATGTACTAAGTAATGCACACAATGGGCACACCTAGCATGAAATGTAATGTAAAACAATGTACCCAGTAATGCACACAATGGGCACACCTAGCATGAGATGTCATAAAATCATGTACTATAATGTACTAACGAACATAGCAGGTATATGATGTGAAAACGGGAAAGCATGAATGTAACAAGTAGGCACATGTGTTCCACCCCAAAACAGTTTGGAAAACAGTAAAAGAGGGGTCTATGTACTCACTTGAGATTGCTCAGATGTATAAAGATAATCACCAAGTAATGCTAGAGATCTCGGAATCAAACGGCACCTAGTATAGGTAACTATGTTAATAAACCGGACCTATATCGGAAGACTGAGTAGCATTAGGGTTTGTAAACCAAATGAGTGTAGGAACTCACGTGACATGGTTTAACAAAGCCTACATACTAAAAGAAACTTAACCTAAGTCTTATTGACCCGTTATGATCCGTTTAGGTAGCTTATGCTACTTTAACGCATCGTGCGCGTGAAACGCGTTCGAACCGCCTAACTAGTCCTATGACAGGTATTATATGCCTAAACATGTTACATAATCAGTTACGTGACAAAAGTTTAGGTTACATATGCTAAATTACCAATTATGCATGAAAAGGGTATTCTGGTAATTTACCTAAGGCATATAAACTACCTATCATACAACTACTTAAACGATGTGACCATAGGGTATAACTTCGGAAGGTTATTCCCTACCTACTATGGTCACCTAATGTATTTGGTCGGATCCTAATGATCGACCAAATGGGTCGGGTTCGAAGGTATAGGCGATTTATTAGATCGCCTACCCTACGACCCTAGACAACGTGGTAATCAGTAGGCATAGTCCTAAGGGACTATGACCATCGTGATTACAATCACGTTGCGAAGTTCAACCGAACTTCGCATTGACCATTACTGGTCAACGCTTAAAGTCAAACAAAGTTTGACTTTCTGACTCGAAAAGCAGTAAAAATAAGGAAAAGAACGAAAGAATACTTACGAAGGGTCCCCGAATGCTAAACTCGATTCGAAAATCTCAGGTATGAAACTAGTGTTTCAACTTAGAGTTTCTCAAATCAAATTTCTAGTGATTATGAATGAAACATATGGTGGGTATTTATAGTTTTTCCATATAGAATATTCCTAGAATATTCCTAGAATATTCCTAGCATATTCCAAGCATATTCCTAGCATATACCTTAGCATATTCCAAGCATATACCTTAGCATATTCCAAGCATATACCTTAGCATATTCCAAGCATATGCCAAGCATATTCCTAGTATATGGCTAGGACGGGTATTTAACTGGGTACCGGGTATTTTATCTAGCGTTTAAATCCCGGTTTATGGCGTTCTAAATTATTTTTATTACTCTATAAAAATAAACTCGCCAAGTTATTACTGAAATAAATTCCAGTTGCCATGACTGGCTGCGTTGTCTGCGTTTTGCAGTAGAAGCACTGTGTTGCGCAGAAACACACGGTACGCGCTTAAACTTTGAAAAATAACGTTTTTAGGCGTTTTAATTTATTTTTCAACACGGACCTGATTAAAATAATATTTTAATCATAACGGAATATTTGTGGGATTTTAATATTATCCGATCGGTCACCAACGTTCGTTTGGTCGTACGATCGCGATGTTCGGTTAATTACGACGGAATGCGCATAATCGCGAAAAACGATCCAAATTGCGCGACGAATGGATTTTTCTTATGCCAAACACTAAAATAAAATATTTTAGTGCTTACATAAATTTTTGGATGTCCGGATGTATTCAGAACGTATGTTATGCGCGAAAATGCAAACTTGTGCACTTTTTGACACGTTTAGTCCCTGAATGACCCAAAAGTTTATTTTAGCACACCGAACCTCTCAAAGCCTATTTCTAAGCTATGTAAAGGATATTTAAGGTGTTTTTAACTTATGATTATGTTCCGGAATGTTCGTTACAGTTCAAATTGACATACTTTCGCAGTTTGTCATATTTAGTCCCTGTAAGCGAATTAACTTGTTTTTGCCATACCAAAGCCTTCAAAACTTATTTCTAAGTTATGTAAAGGTTATTTAAGGTATGTTGAGTATATGTTGATGTTCCGGAGTATTTCTCGCATTAAACTGAGTACGTTTACGCACTAGTTTGCGTGTATAACTCTCCAGAAAGCGATGTAGAGTTTGGAATTGAACAAAAGTCAAAACATGAAAAATGTATACATAACAAAACAAACATTGGGATCAAATAACATTGTTTTATTGATAATAGAACTGTTCATAGTGATTACAAGCACAGTTGTTACAGTCTCCCCTACTTGTGGAAATTTCGTCCCGAAATTTATTTAGAGGAAACTCGTGGAAAAAGATGTGGATATTTCGCCTTCATTTGATCTTCGCGTTCCCAAGTAAACTCAGGTCCACGTTTAGCTTCCCAGCGAACTTTGACCAAAGGAATGCGCTTGCGTTTAAGCCACTTGACTTCACGTTCCATGATTTCCACTGGTTTCTCAACAAATTTCAGTGTTGTGCCAACACGAATTTCGTCAAGCGGTATGGAGAAATTCTCATCAGCTGTACACTTCTTGAGATTGGACACGTGAAAAGTTGGATGAACATTTCCCAGTTCAGGAGGTAACTCAAGTCTGTAGGCTACCTTTCCGATTCTTTCGACGATCTTGAATGGTCCAACGTATCTAGGTGCAAGTTTTCCTTTCTTTCCAAATCTGATCACACCTTTCCAAGGTGAGACCTTAAGTAATACTCGATCACCGACTTGAAATTCCAAGGCTTTGCGTTTTGGATCCGCGTAAATCTTCTGACGGCTTCTAGCTGCCTGAAGGTTATCACGAACTTTCTTGACCTTGTCAGTTGTCTCTAAAATGAGGGCAGGTCCAGTAAGTTGAGCCTCGCCAATCTCATTCCAGCAGACTGGTGAACGACATTTTCGACCATAGAGAGCCTCGAAAGGAGCCATTTTGATACTAGTGTGATAACTGTTGTTGTAGGAGAATTCAATCAATTTAAGATGTGAATCCCAGCTACCACCAAAATCGATCACACAAGCTCTAAGCATATCCTCCAGAGTCTGGATTGTTCTCTCAGATTGACCATCCGTTTGCGGATGATAAGCTGTGCTCAGATTAAGTTGGGTCCCCATAGCAGATTGCATGGTTCTCCAAAAATGAGAAGTGAAACGAGCATCTCTGTCAGAAATGATGTTTAAAGGAACACCATGTCGAGCTACAATTTCATCTACATAGATTTGAGCAAGCCTGTCAGCAGGAATGTGACAACTCGTACTTTAGACCTATCTTGTAACGTTACGTGAGTTACTCTAATTGAATAAATGCATGTTTATGTGATATGTGTGTATTGAATGTTAGTATAGTGAACGAGCCTAAACCACACACCATAACCCGATCGCACAAGGCTCAACCGGTCGCACAAGCCCATTTGGGCCACACCTTGTAATCGGACACCTTAGGGCAGCCGAGTTGGGCTCGGCCCACTCCCCTTTTACGCAAACAAACACCCCTAGGGACTTGTATTCTCATTGGTTGCAAAACATAACACACACAAGTTCACAAACCCTAGGAGCTCTCATTCTCTCTCGCCTCCTCTTGGAACCGGCGACAACTTCCTTGTTCACCCGAGACCTTTCTCGTTCATCCTCTAATCCGGTTAGTGTTTTATTAATGGCTTGTATGATATGTGATATTGTTAATAAATCGGATTACATGATCGGTTAGGGTTATGCTAGTAACTCGGTTGATATGTTGTATGATATGTGTATGCATGATAAACGGATTGAAGTTTGCTATTCTTGTTATTGTTCTTGTTGTAAATCGGATTACATGATTAGAACCGAATGAGTGTATGTAAACGGCTGATACATGTTAGATTTCGAAAGGTTTGATGTTGTGTTAGGAGGATTTGCATGATCATGATTTGGAATCAAATACTAGTTAAACCGGCTGTACGTATACACTTTGGATTGTTAATAGTATGAAGATGTTATTGTTCACGTTTTGATTATGTTATTGTTCATGTTTTGATCTTGATTAGGGTTCATAAGAATTGTTATTAAAACATTAGTTTGATCGAATATGTTATGATTGGAAAATGATATTGGGTTAGTTGACAAATTGTAAATTTGGGAATTATTGCATACATATAACTGATTGCATGAATCATGGGAATTAGTTACACATTCGCACAAGATCTCTTGGTCGCACAAGAGATCCACTCACACAAGGGGTTCAGTCGTACAAGGCACCCACAATCGCACAAGACCTTCTGGTCGCACAAGGTGCCATCATTCGCACAAAGTGTTATATGCTTATGTGACTGTTGGGCCGGTTGTTGGCTTTGGGCTGGGCTGGTTCGGATCGCACAAAAAACGTCCGGATCGCACAAGATGATCCGGACCGCACAAGAATGCTTGTCTGTTTGGTTGGGCCGTGTATTTTATTATTTGGGCTTTTGATTATTTGGGCCGAGTGCTTTTGGGCTTATTTAAAACGCACAAGTTGAATGTATTATGTAACTGTTTAAATGTTGCCATGATCTATACGTGCTTGAAACCTGTTAGTTATGCGTAAACCTATGTGCATTACTTAAGTCAAAACCTGACTTGTATGGTAACCCTATTAGGACGCGGTTGACCACTCATAGTACAAGAAAACCCTGTTTGTATATCTGCTGAGCAAACCAAGGTGAGTTCACACAGCCAAGGCATGGGATTCCCAGGATGGGAATGGGTTGGATTATTTATTCGTTCAGTTTATGGAACTTAGATATATGATTCCCGGTAGAGGAAGGATTATGGATAAGAACAGACTAGACTGGTTATACTAATTTAAACGATCTTCGCACACACGCCAAGGGTCGGCCGCGATATTATGACAATCTTCGCACACATGCCTAAGAAGGGCCGCGAACTATATACTCTAATCTTCGCAAACATGCCAGGAAGGGCCGCGATACTACTATACCTAGTCTAGCAAACATGGGAAATCCCCACTATACTTCGCAAACATGCCTAGAGGGCCGCGATACGATACATACTATACATGATTACTAAATGAACATAGGAACTACATTATGAACACTATAACTAAACAAACTCACTGTGAACTCGCTCAACTAGTTGTTGACTCTCTGTTACATGCCTTGCAGGACCTTAGGTACTTATGGAGCTTGCACGGGAGGCACGGTCGTTGTGGGCACAGTTTGTGGATGTTATGAACAACATTTAAACAATTGAATTGCTACTTAAGATTGGGTTTATTTATGCTTCCGCTAAACGTTGAATTTATACATATGTTTTGAACACCTTTCATATTGGTTTGATTGCTTTACATTTAATACTTACTATGTTCAATATGATTGGTGGCTTGATCCTGGTCAGTCACGCCTCCAAGCGGTGATACTCCGCGTGTGGATTTTGGGGGTGTGATAGATTGGTATCAGAGCCATTGGTTATAGAGAACTTGGTTTTAATAAAGGGAAAACGATTTTGTTAAAACCAGACTATAACCAGAACAGTGCTCTCAACGATCCACAACGACGCTTCGCTCCACGTGCAAGGCTCAACACCATAGGTATTACTATTCATGTTACATTACCTACATGCTAGAACTACATAGAACTTTGCTCGTGGTATGCCTAGAGTACAGAACCTACTATATGTTATTGCTCGAGAATACTTGTGTGCTCACTCTCTTCGCACTATTCGCGAACCTCTCATCCACATGTTCTCCTTGATGTCAAGATCAAGAGTAGACGCGTTAACCTAACTCAAGCCCAGTTGGCGGCTTCGATCACTGAACAAGTTACTGCAGCACTCGCAGCTGCCCAGGCAGGAGGTGTAACCTGCCATCGCCACTTACTCTAGGATTTTTAGATCCTACTCTCGTAACTCAACACTTGTGCTTAATTTTGATTACTCTTACGCACACGACAAGTCAACACGCTCAGCCAACTGTATGCACATACAAGACTTTTATGGACTGTCGTCCTACTACTTTCAGCGACACTGAAGGAGCTGTTGGACTCCTCCATTAGTTCGAGGAACTCGAATTGGCCTTCGAAGGTGCGAATGACCTGAGGCTCGTTAGATGAAATATGCCACTGATACTCTCGAAGGCACTGCGTTAACTTGGTGGAACACACAAGATACGATGCTGGGGCTGGCGGCTGCTAATGCCACCTCATGGAATGATTTTAAGGAACCTATAAAACGTGAATACAGTAGTTATGATACCATCCACAAGTTGGAAGTGGAGTCCTTTAACATGAAGATGACGGGGTCAGAGATAGAAGCGTGCACGATAACGATCCAACAAACTGACAATTTTGTGTCCAACTATGGTGGATCCTCTCATAAAGAGCTTTGAGCTGTACCTCAAAGGCTTAGTACCAGGAAATCAAAACTATGTGATGACGGCTAATCTTGCTACTATTCAAGATGTTACTCATCTTGCTCATCGTCTCACAGACCAGGCAGTGGAACAGAACAAGCTGCCTCAACGTATCAGAGATACTACTACCACTACTACTTCAACTACTACTGCTACCCTCAGTAACAACGGATGAAAGTGGGATGGAACCTCTAGCAAGGGTTCGACTACGATTCCGTCCCAGGCACAGCAGTGAAAGGTCGATGACAACTAAAGTCCTGATCAGCAACATTTAGTATTCAAGGGCAGGGAGGATACAAGGGAAACCACCCTAAGCGCAAACGATGTAACCTGCACCACAGCGGGCAGGGCAAACGCAATCATTGTCAATAATGCAACAAGCTTGGTCATGGAACCAAAGAGGGTAGAAACTCACGCCCTGCAAACCAGAACCAACAACAACAGCCACAAGATCTATAGAATCGGCGACAACAGCATGGTAACAAGGGATGTTATCAGATGGTGCTGAAGGTCACTTCAAAAGACACTGCCCACGGTTGAACCAGAACTAGAACCACAACCAAGGAAACGAGAACTAGTGGAGACAACAATGGGGGTAATAACGACGGCAATGGTGCCAGGGATCGAGTGTTCGTGATTGGTCAGGATGATGCTAGGAATGACCCCAGCGTTGTGATGATTTCGACATCGTTATTGGTATGGATTGGCTACCTCAACATCGAGCAGAGACTCTTTGCAAAGAAAAGATCATCCGCATTCCTCGTGCTGGTTAAGAACCTTTGGTGATTCATGGCGACAAACTCCTAGAGCAGCACCCATAGCTCGAGCACCTTATCGTTTAGCTCCAACTGAATTAGAAGAACTGTCAAAGCAGCTACAAGAACTCTTGGAAAAGGGTTTTATACGTCCTAGCTCTTCGCCTTGGGGAGCTCCAGTGTTATTCGTAAAGAAGAAAGACGGTACGTTCAGGATGTGTATAGACTACCGTGAACTCAACAAGGTGACGATCAAGAATCGTTACCCTCTTCCGCGCATAGATGATTTATTCGACCAGCTGCAAGGGTCGAGCTACTACTCCAAGATAGACTTAAGGTCAGGGTACCATTAGCTGAGAGTCCGGGATGAGGACGTCTCCAAAACAGCATTCAGAACTCGCTACGGTCACTACGAGTTTTTGGTCATGCCATTCGGGCTAACGAACGCGCCTGCGGTTTTCATGGATTTTATGAATAGAGTGTGCAAACCCTATCTCGACAAGTTCGTCATTGTTTTCATCGACGACATCCTGATTTATTCGAAAAGTCAGGAGGAACATGAGCAGCACTTACGACTTATACTGGAACTCCTACGAACGGAACAGCTATACGCTAAGTTTTCCAAATGTGACTTCTGGCTTCGTGAAGTCCACTTCCTAGGCCACGTGGTAAACAAGGATGGGATTCATGTAGATCCATCCAAGGTAGATTCGATCAAGAATTGGCCTGCGCCTCGTACACCAACGGAAATACGTCAATTCTTGGGTTTAGCGGGTTATTACAGACGTTTCATCAAAGACTTCTCAAGGATTGCTCAGCCACTTACACTACTGATGCAGAAGGGTGTTGTTTATCGTTGGGGTAATGCACAGGAAACAGCGTTCCAACACTTAAAGGATAGACTCTGTAGCGCACCTATCCTCTCATTGCCTGAAGGCACGGATGATTTTGTAGTCTACTGCGACGCATCAATCCAAGGTCTTGGATGTGTATTGATGCAGAGGGATAAAGTTATTGCTTATGCTTCGCGCCAGCTTAAGATCCACGAACGAAACTACACTACGCATGATTTAGAGCTGGGAGCGGTTGTTTTTGCACTTAAGATATGGCGACACTACTTGTATGGCACCAAGTGTGCTATCTACACTGATCACAGAAGTCTCGAGCACATCTTCAAACAGAAAGAGCTGAATATGCGACAGCGACGATGGGTCGAACTGCTAAACGACTACGAATGCTCAATCAGGTACCACCCAGGCAAAGCCAATGTTGTGGCTGACGCCCTCAGTCGAAAAGACACTGCGCCTAAGCGCGTACGAGCTTTACAACTCACCATACAGTCTAGCCTTCCTTCCCAGATACGAGATGCTCAGTTAGAAGCATTGAAACCAGAAAATGTCAGGGCTGAAGCCCTACGCGGCTCAAGGCAACGCTTAGAACAGAAGGAAGATGGTGCTTATTATGTCACAGGACGCATTTGGGTTCCACTGTACGGCAACCTACGCGAGCTGGTAATGGATGAAGCTCACAAGTCTCGCTACTCGGTACACCCTGGTTCGGATAAAATGTACCACGATATTAAGACTACATACTGGTGGCCTAGCATGAAGGCCCACATAGCCACATACGTTAGCAAATGCTTGACTTGTGCGAGAGTCAAGGCAGAATATCAGAAACCGTCAGGACCACTCCAACAACCTGAGATACCACAATGGAAATGGGAACAAATTTCCATGGATTTTGTTACTGGCTTACCTAGATCTCAGCGCGGAAATGATACTATTTGGGTGATCGTGGATCGACTCACAAAGTCTGCTCACTCCTTGGCAATCAAAGAAACAGACAAGTTCTCTACCTTGGCAGACATTTACTTAAAAGAAGTGGTCTCGAGGCACGGTGTGCCAACCTCTATCATCTCTGATCGAGATGCACGTTTTACTTCAGAACTGTGGCAAGCAATGCATAAATCTTTTGGCTCTCGGTTAGACATGAGCACAGCTTATCATCCTCAGACAGATGGGCAGTCTGAGCGCACCATTCAAACTCTAGAAGACATGCTTCGGGCGTGCGTAATTGACTTTGGCAATGGTTGGGAAAAACATCTGCCACTTGTGGAATTTTCATACAATAACAGCTACCACACAAGCATTAAAGCTGCACCATTCGAGGCATTGTACGGGCGTAAATGTCGATCACCTCTCTGTTGGGCAGAGGTGGGGGAAAGTCAAATCACTGGTCCAGAAATGGTAGTCGATACCACTGAAAAGATTGCACAAATACGACAACGCATGGCGGCAGCACGCGACCGTCAGAAGGTATACGCTGATAAAGACAGGAAACTACTCGAATTCCAAGTTGGGGATCGAGCGCTACTCAAAGTTTCACCCTGGAAGGGTGTGGTTCGTTTTGGCAAACGCGGCAAACTAAATCCACGATATGTTGGACCTTTCGAAGTTATTGAGAAAATAGGCAAAGTGGCCTACAGATTGAACTTACCACCTGAACTCAGTGCAGTTCACAACGTCTTTCACGTGTCGAATCTGAAGAAGTGTACGTCAGATGAGACCCACATAGTTCCCTTAAAGGAACTCACTATCGACGAGCGGTTGCACTTCGTCGAGGAACCTGTTGAAATCACGGACCGGGATGTTAAGGTCCTCAAGAACACGAGAATCCCTCTTGTACGAGTTCGTTGGAACTCCCGCCGCGGCCCAGAGTTCACCTGGGAGCGTGAAGATCAAATGGAACTCAAATATCCCCAGTTATTCGAAAACCAAGCAACTACTACTGAGGCTGAAGCTACCAATGCAGAATTTCGGGACGAAATTCCAAATCAACGGGGGGATAATGTGACACCCCAAGAAAACCAGTAATCTTCGCAAACATGCTCAGGGGAGCCGCGATACAATTCAGGTAAACAACGTCACACCATTAGCTTTCCTCAGTAACCGCATGCCAAATTTCGGGACGAAATTTCTTTTTAGTTGGGGATAATGTGACAACTCGTACTTTAGACCTATCTTGTAACGTTACGTGAGTTACTCTAATTGAATAAATGCATGTTTATGTGATATGTGTGTATTGAATGTTAGTATAGTGAACGAGCCTAAACCACACACCATAACCCGATCGCACAAGGCTCAACCGGTCGCACAAGCCCATTTGGGCCACACCTTGTAATCGGACACCTTAGGGCAGCCGAGTTGGGCTCGGCCCACTCCCCTTTTACGCAAACAAACACCCCTAGGGACTTGTATTCTCATTGGTTGCAAAACATAACACACACAAGTTCACAAACCCTAGGAGCTCTCATTCTCTCTCGCCTCCTCTTGGAACCGGCGACAACTTCCTTGTTCACCCGAGACCTTTCTCGTTCATCCTCTAATCCGGTTAGTGTTTTATTAATGGCTTGTATGATATGTGATATTGTTAATAAATCGGATTACATGATCGGTTAGGGTTATGCTAGTAACTCGGTTGATATGTTGTATGATATGTGTATGCATGATAAACGGATTGAAGTTTGCTATTCTTGTTATTGTTCTTGTTGTAAATCGGATTACATGATTAGAACCGAATGAGTGTATGTAAACGGCTGATACATGTTAGATTTCGAAAGGTTTGATGTTGTGTTAGGAGGATTTTCATGATCATGATTTGGAATCAAATACTAGTTAAACCGGCTGTACGTATACACTTTGGATTGTTAATAGTATGAAGATGTTATTGTTCACGTTTTGATTATGTTATTGTTCATGTTTTGATCTTGATTAGGGTTCATAAGAATTGTTATTAAAACATTAGTTTGATCGAATATGTTATGATTGGAAAATGATATTGGGTTAGTTGACAAATTGTAAATTTGGGAATTATTGCATACATATAACTGATTGCATGAATCATGGGAATTAGTTACACATTCGCACAAGATCTCTTGGTCGCACAAGAGATCCACTCACACAAGGGGTTCAGTCGTACAAGGCACCCACAATCGCACAAGACCTTCTGGTCGCACAAGGTGCCATCATTCGCACAAAGTGTTATATGCTTATGTGACTGTTGGGCCGGTTGTTGGCTTTGGGCTGGGCTGGTTCGGATCGCACAAAAAACGTCCGGATCGCACAAGATGATCCGGACCGCACAAGAATGCTTGTCTGTTTGGTTGGGCCGTGTATTTTATTATTTGGGCTTTTGATTATTTGGGCCGAGTGCTTTTGGGCTTATTTAAAACGCACAAGTTGAATGTATTATGTAACTGTTTAAATGTTGCCATGATCTATACGTGCTTGAAACCTGTTAGTTATGCGTAAACCTATGTGCATTACTTAAGTCAAAACCTGACTTGTATGGTAACCCTATTAGGACGCGGTTGACCACTCATAGTACAAGAAAACCCTGTTTGTATATCTGCCGAGCAAACCAAGGTGAGTTCACACAGCCAAGGCATGGGATTCCCAGGATGGGAATGGGTTGGATTATTTATTCGTTCAGTTTATGGAACTTAGATATATGATTCCCGGTAGAGGAAGGATTATGGATAAGAACAGACTAGACTGGTTATACTAATTTAAACGATCTTCGCACACACGCCAAGGGTCGGCCGCGATATTATGACAATCTTCGCACACATGCCTAAGAAGGGCCGCGAACTATATACTCTAATCTTCGCAAACATGCCAGGAAGGGCCGCGATACTACTATACCTAGTCTAGCAAACATGGGAAATCCCCACTATACTTCGCAAACATGCCTAGAGGGCCGCGATACGATACATACTATACATGATTACTAAATGAACATACGAACTACATTATGAACACTATAACTAAACAAACTCACTGTGAACTCGCTCAACTAGTTGTTGACTCTCTGTTACATGCCTTGCAGGACCTTAGGTACTTATGGAGCTTGCACGGGAGGCACGGTCGTTGTGGGCACAGTTTGTGGATGTTATGAACAACATTTAAACAATTGAATTGCTACTTAAGATTGGGTTTATTTATGCTTCCGCTAAACGTTGAATTTATACATATGTTTTGAACACCTTTCATATTGGTTTGATTGCTTTACATTTAATACTTACTATGTTCAATATGATTGGTGGCTTGATCCTGGTCAGTCACGCCTCCAAGCGGTGATACTCCGCGTGTGGATTTTGGGGGTGTGACAAGGAAAATCCTCACGGATTGGCAAGAAATGTACTGACTTTGTAAGACGATCAACGACTACCCAGATGGCATCATGACCTTTCTTAGTGCGTGGAAGTTTGGTAACGAGATCCATAGTAATGTTTTCCCATTTCCAAACTGGGATCTCTGGTTGCTCCAATAAACCAGAAGGACGCTGATGTTCAGCCTTAACCTTAAGACAAGTAAGGCATTTTGACACGTATAAGGCAATGTCTTTCTTCATACCAGGCCACCAATAATGAATACGAAGATCCTTATACATTTTATCTGAGCCCGGATGAATGGAATAACGAGACTTATGGGCTTCATCCATAAGCAAGGTACGAAGATCATCCTGGCTTGGGACCCACAAACGGTCCATGAAGTAATATGATCCATTGTCCTTCAGTTCCAAAGCAGGCGTTATGTGGTAAGGAAATTCCTTATCCATCAACCCTTGTGAAACACAAGATTGTTGAGCTTGAGAAATGCGTGCTTGAATGTCGGATCGAGCTTGAATAATAGATTGAACACGTACACAATGAAGTTTAGTACGTTCCTTACGACTCAATGCATCAGCCACGACATTCGCCTTACCAGGATGGTAGCGAATTTCGCAATCATAGTCGTTTAAAAGCTCAACCCAACGTCGTTGTCTCATGTTGAGTTCTTTCTGGTTGAAGATATGCTGAAGACTTTTGTGGTCTGTGAAAACCACACATTTTGTACCATACAAATAGTGTCTCCAGATCTTTAGAGGAAAGACAACTGCACCCAACTCAAGATCATGAGTGGTGTAGTTCTTCTCATGTATCTTCAATTGCCTTAATGCATAGGCTATGACTTTGTTCCTTTGCATAAGAACACAGCCAAGACCCAATTTCGATGCATCACAATACACAACAAAATCATCATCACCCTCAGGCAATGATAGAACAGGCGCATCGCAAAGCTTCTGCTTCAGGTGTTGAAAAGCTTCCTCTTGTTTGCATCCCCAATAAAAGGGCATTTTCTTCTGAGTTAGAGCAGTTAGAGGAACTGCAATCTTAGAGAAGTTTCCAATGAAGCGGCGATAATAACCCGCTAGACCAAGAAAAGAACGAACTTCAGTAGGAGTAGTAGGCGTATCCCAATCCTTAATCTCACTGATCTTGGAGGGATCTACATGAATACCTCGTTCGTTGATAACATGCCCCAAAAATTGAACTTCTTTAAGCCAAAATTCGCACTTGGAGAATTTGGCGAAAAGTTGCTCTTTCTTTAGGAGTTCTAGGGTAAGACGAAGATGTTGCTCGTGGTCAGCTTGCGTCTTAGAGTATATCAAGATGTCATCAATAAAAACAATGACGAACTGATCCAAATAAGGTTTGCAGACCCTATTCATTAAGTCCATGAAAACAGCAGGAGCATTAGTCACACCGAATGGCATGACTGTGAACTCATAATGCCCATATCGAGTACGGAACGCTGTCTTGGGAATATCTTCTTCATGCACCCGAAGTTGATGATATCCGGAACGCAGATCAATCTTCGAAAAATAAGAAGCGCCTTGTAACTGATCAAAGAGATCATCGATGCGAGGTAGGGGATATCGATTCTTGATGGTAAGCTTGTTAAGCTCACGATAATCGATACACATCCTAAAGGATCCATCCTTCTTCTTTACAAAAAGAACGGGAGCACCCCAAGGTGAAAAACTAGGACGTATAAAACCTTTGTCAGAGAGCTCCTGAAGCTGTTTGGACAACTCTTGCATCTCAGACGGTGCAAGACGATATGGAGCTCTGGCAATGGGGTTTGCACCAGGTACGAGATCAATGCGGAACTCGACTTGGCGTGCTGGAGGTAGACCAGGTAAATCTTCAGGGAACACTTCAGAATAATCCCGAACGACAGGAATATCTGAAATAGACTTACCCTTGCCTTTATCTTCTGTAACATGTGCTAAGAAAGCCACATAGTTCTTCTGCAGATACTTCCGAGCTTTAAAACAAGACATGAGTTTGAGACCACCGGTAGGCTTCTCACCTTGAACTTGCAGGATCTCGCCTGTCGAAAGCGGCACACGAACAATCTTCTCAGAACAAACTATCTCTGCGTGATGTTTGGATAACCAATCCATTCCCACAATAACGTCGAAGCTTCCGAGTTGCATAGGCGCGAGGTTAATAGGAAAAAGATGGTCGTAAAGGTTCAATTGGCAGTTGCGTAGAACAGAATTAAGAACAATGGGTTCACCACTAGCAATTTCTACTGTCAAAGATTTGCCTAGTTTCGTTCTAGACACTCGAAGCATAGGCTCAAAAGACAAAGACACGAAACTCTTATCGGCACCGGAATCGAAAAGAACAGATGCAGGCTGATTATTAATAAAGAACGTACCGTTCACCACATTATCGTCAGCCTGTGCCTCTTGGGCATTCATGTTAAAAACTCGGCCTCGAGCCGGAGCTGGATTCTGGTGCTGGTTCTGGTTCTGATTGGCTAGCCTTGGGCACCGATTCCTATAGTGGGTCAGATCCCCACAATTGTAACAAGCACCTGGTGGGTATTGTGGTCGTGCAGCTTGACCCTGTTGCGGAGCAGGAGGCTGAGCAACCTGTTGAGCCGGGTACTGAACTGCCCGGTTCTGAGCAAACCGACAAACATCAGCAAGATGACCTGATTTCCCACAGCTAGTACAGAAACGGCACGGAAGTTGCGGCTGGTGGTGACTGTTGCATCTATTGCACAAAGGTGCATTCCCTGTATAGGGTTTCTTTGCTGGAAGCTGTGCGGGTTGGTTGAGAGCTGCCTGGTTAGCTTGGGCAGTAACAGCATAGTTTTGGGAAGCCTTACGCTTCTTTGCCCTCTTCGAAGAACCAGAGTTCTTTCCATTCAAGTTTTGACCTTTCTTGCTATCCACCTTGTCAGCCGATTGTTCCTTGCCCTTGTCACCCTTCCTGTGTAGCTTTCCCTTTCTAACCTGCGACTCAGTCAGTGTCGCTGATAACTCGATCGCCTGACGGAGTGTGGCAGGTTCACTACCAGTAAGTATGTCTTGTACCGAGTCAGGTAGGCCGTCAATGTATCTTTCGATAGCCTTGTCAAGTGGGGTAACCATAGTCGGGCAAAGCAAACTCAACTCTTCAAACCGATCAGTATAAGCCCTATGCTCACCACTATCTTGCTTCAGCTCATCAAACTCCTTCTCCAACGCTCGTTGCTCATGACGAGGACAGAATTCCCTCATCATAAGGGCTCTAAGTTCAGCCCATGTCTGTGCGAGAGCAACTTCTGCACCTTGGTCCCTCATAACCCCGTTCCACCATGTCAAAGCCCTCTTCTGAAATACGCTCGAAGCAAACTCGACTTTGCGATTTTCGAGACACTGCACGTGGCGAAAAGTATTCTCTATGCTCTCAAACCACTGAAGAAGCCTAGTCGCTCCTTCAGAACCACTAAACTTGAGTGGTTTAGCCTGATTAAAATCCTTGTATTTGCACGGACCATTGTTGTTGTTGTTGGCTTGTTGCCATTGAGCAAAGAGATTTGGGAATTGAGCAGCCATCTGCTGCGCAATAATTTCTGCCAGTTCAGCAGTAGCTATCTGGTTCTCGCGTCGAGGAGGCATTCTAAAAGAGGAAAACATGAAAAGAAACGAGTGAGATGATTGGATGAAGAGAATGAGATGAAACAAAATCAACAAAAGCAAAGATGGTGGTCATTCGTTCGTATCACAAAGTAAACAAACGACACACAGTGACTAATCAAAGTAAATGGGTCAAAATAATGTATTAGCGAAGACATGCTCGCCTATAAGTGAACACTCACTCCAAGAATTCCCAGGTAAGCACAACTGGTCTCGCGTCTGGTTGAGATGTATACGAAGTGCTTGCCTAGACAGAAAACTCAGAATACAGGCATTCACCCTTCCAGTTTGCACGTGTTCACATTATTTAAAACCCAAAACTTTTGATGAGATTTTGAAAATTTGAAGGCACAAGGCCAAAAACCAAAATGAAAAGGGTTCAAAACCATATAAAAGAGAGTTCAAAACCTTACAATTGAGAGTTCAAAACCTTGTAATAAATCATTCAAAAACAGATGATTGTTTTTCAAAAATCGATTCGGAAAATTTGGTTCTTTGTTTTGTTAATCACCTAAGGATAGGTGATGTACATGTTTTAAGATCTAAACACAAGATAACTCGTGTTAGGTTCCTAGAAAAGTTATAGTCTAGGTCAAAGCATTACTAATAACCTAATTCCCTATAACCATTGGCTCTGATACCAACTCTTATGTCACACCCCGACCGCGTAAAACAACAAATCACGGCGGAAACATCGGGGCGTGTTGCAACAGAATTAATTGTTTCATAACCATGGCATACAAAGTTGTATTTTATTTATAAACAAAGGTGTTACATTGTCTTAAACAGGAATTAAGGAGTTCAGAACATAATTAAACATAGTCTATCTTCTTTTAAAGTTTCTAAGGCACAGGTCCGCCCTAGTATCAAGATCAACATCTTACGGAAAAGCTCCTGAAAACACATGTGAAAATAGGTACGTCAGCATAAAAATGCCTGTGAGATACATAGGTTTGTGACAATAGGATTCATGACTTATGTTTAAGAAAAATGTTTAGTCATGAACCTTGTAATTTGCTTTGTCTTGTAAATCATTTGAAAATAATAAGATCATATGATATGTATAAGTAAATGTCAGGTTAAATAAATGACCATGAAAAAATGTGTTTGTATGAGATAAGTTGTTTGTAAATCAATGTCTTGTGAAAAATATGTTATTTATATAAAATGTTCTATGTCTCAATATTGAAATGATTCAAATAACGTTACGACATGTAATACCATACAAACACTTATATATAGGAAGTACCAGCGGCGTATCCACCATGCTTGTATCATATTACACACGCATCGTTACTTAATCACTTAATCAACCAAACCAACCAATGTAAGAAGTCTATGTTTAAACCAATTGTCAAATGTATTGAATAATATGTCAAATGTAAATCATGTCAAATATCCATGTCAAATGTCTATGTCAAATATCCATGTCAAATGTCTATGTCAAATATCCATGTCAAATGTCTATGTCAAATATCCATGTCAAATGTCTATGTCAAAATGTCAAATGTCTTGTCAAAATGTCAAATGTCTATGTCAAAATGTCATGTATGTCAAGTGAAATGTCTCAAACTAAACCATATGCACAAAAACAAAGTATTGAAGTAAAAATTGGTTTAAATCAAAGCTATGTTTTGTATAAATGCATGCAACTATTTAATATGAACATTTATGCGGTATTGTGAAAATGCATACATCCAAGCCTTGTGACTGTGGTGATAAACCCTTTAAACAAATTAAAGGTCTATCTGTCTTATATCATCGAATTCGGTCATTCCTTTCTGTCCCCTTTCCCTGGGATGTCCGGAACGGGAGTTGTCAATTCCTATGGTACCACTACCTACTAACGAACGACGTAGCTAATGTTAATGAATGTATTGTCCCATGTAAACAAACCAAATGTCATACCAAAATGTAAACATGTGAAAACAATGCACTAAGTATGTAATCAAATGAACATACATAGCGTGAAATGTCATGTAAAACAATGTACTAAGTAATGCACACAATGGGCACACCTAGCATGAAATGTAATGTAAAACAATGTACCCAATAATGCACACAATGGGCACACCTAGCATGAGATGTCATAAAATCATGTACTATAATGTACTAACGAACATAGCAGGTATATGATGTGAAAACGGGAAAGCATGAATGTAACAAGTAGGCACATGTGTTCCACCCCAAAACAGTTTGGAAAACAGTAAAAGAGGGGTCTATGTACTCACTTGAGATTGCTCAGATGTATAAAGATAATCACCAAGTAATGCTAGAGATCTCGGAATCAAACGGCACCTAGTATAGGTAACTATGTTAATAAACCGGACCTATATCGGAAGACTGAGTAGCATTAGGGTTTGTAAACCAAATGAGTGTAGGAACTCACGTGACATGGTTTAACAAAGCCTACATACTAAAAGAAACTTAACCTAAGTCTTATTGACCCGTTATGATCCGTTTAGGTAGCTTATGCTACTTTAACGCATCGTGCGCGTGAAACGCGTTCGAACCGCCTAATTAGTCCTATGACAGGTATTATATGCCTAAACATGTTACATAATCAGTTACGTGACAAAATTTTAGGTTACATATGCTAAATTACCAATTATGCATGAAAAGGGTATTCTGGTAATTTACCTAAGGCATATAAACTACCTATCATACAACTACTTAAACGATGTGACCATAGGGTATAACCTCGGAAGGTTATTCCCTACCTACTATGGTCACCTAATGTATTTGGTCGGATCCTAATGATCGACCAAATGGGTCGGGTTCGAAGGTATAGGCGATTTATTAGATCGCCTACCCTACGACCCTAGACAACGTGGTAATCAGTAGGCATAGTCCCAAGGGACTATGACCATCGTGATTACAATCACGTTGCGAAGTTCAACCGAACTTCGCATTGACCATTACTGGTCAACGCTGAAAGTCAAACAAAGTTTGACTTTCTGACTCGAAAAGCAGTAAAAATAAGGAAAAGAACGAAAGAATACTTACGAAGGGTCCCCGAATGCTAAACTCGATTCGAAAATCTCAGGTATGAAACTAGTGTTTCAACTTAGAGTTTCTCAAATCAAATTTCTAGTGATTATGAATGAAACATATGGTGGGTATTTATAGTTTTTCCATATAGAATATTCCTAGAATATTCCTAGAATATTCCTAGCATATTCCAAGCATATTCCTAGCATATACCTTAGCATATTCCAAGCATATACCTTAGCATATTCCAAGCATATACCTTAGCATATTTCAAGCATATGCCAAGCATATTCCTAGTATATGGCTAGGACGGGTATTTAACTGGGTACCGGGTATTTTATCTAGCGTTTAAATCCCGGTTTATGGCGTTCTAAATTATTTTTATTACTCTATAAAAATAAACTCGCCAAGTTATTACTGAAATAAATTTCAGTTGCCATGACTGGCTGCGTTGTCTGCGTTTTGCAGTAGAAGCACTGTGTTGCGCAGAAACACACGGTACGCGCTTAAACTTTGAAAAATAACGTTTTTAGGCGTTTTAATTTATTTTTCAACACGGACCTGATTAAAATAAGATTTTAATCATAACGGAATATTTGTGGGATTTAAATATTATCCGATCGGTCACCAACGTTCGTTTGGTCGTACGATCGCGATGTTCGGTTAATTACGACGGAATGCGCATAATCGCGAAAAACGATCCAAATTGCGCGACGAATGGATTTTTCTTATGCCAAACACTAAAATAAAATATTTTAGTGCTTACATAAATTTTTGGATGTCCGGATGTATTCAGAACGTATGTTATGCGCGAAAATGCAAACTTGTGCACTTTTTGACACGTTTAGTCCCTGAATGACCCAAAAGTTTATTTTAGCACACCGAACCTCTCAAAGTGTGACAACCCGCACTAAACCAGGTATCCGTACAACTTAATTAATGATTAATTACTACTTGATTACTGTGCTCGATTGAACTAGCTGATAAACTGCTACCTGCATACTGATACATGCACTTACTTGCATCATACTTTATTTGCTGTCACTACATTGATTACATACTGAACCCTAGTGACAAACATGATGCACAAAAAGCACAGTAGCACTAAACGGATACACAGTGAACATGCTGATATGACCAGCATCAGGCAGACACTGCCTCTAAGGCCTGTTAAGAACCTCATATATTTTGACTACACTGGTAGTGAGTGTAGGGATTTAAGGGTTATGGTACCGCGTCTCTAGGGATAAGATACACTGATTCGGATGTGCCAAAAACGTACTTTAAGTACCAAACACAGAGCTTTAAAAATTAAACCAGCTTCTAGCTGACTAGTAAAGTGCCAGAAAATGAGAAAATAACACTAGACACTTTCTAAAGTGTTGGAAACAAGATGTGTCACTAAAAATGTTAATAACGACACTTTAAAGCTTTATTAAGCGCTTTAACGGATTAATATCCAACCGAACAACCGGACTATACCCGGGACATGAAAATATTAGTATTTTCACTATGTATTAATTTCTGAGCTAGTTAGGGTCCCTGATTACCCTAACACCCGCCATAGCGCGTAACATACAACTAACTAAGTTAAAAACTTAGTTAACTTACTTAACCAAACTAAACACTAACTAACCAAGTTTCAACCGAACTAACCCACCCCCCAAGCCCCTAACCGGCCCCCCAAACTAGGGGACACACTAGTACACTAGAGATTACCATAATCTAGTTTTGTCTAAAATCAATAAGACACATTGACCATTGGATTTTAGCACATAAGATTTCCTATAAATACATGAGATTACCTCACATAATTACACTTAACTTTCACCAACACACTCATACTCTCTCTTGTCTCCCAACTCTCGGCCGAACTCCCTCACACCCACCATCATACTTTCAAGCTTCGATCCTTGCATTCCAACATCATACAAGCCTCGCAAGTCACGTTTTAGGAGCTTTGGTGCAAGTGGAACGCGAAGGACCTCGTTTGGTAGCTTTTATCCACCCCGTTTTCGTCAAGATTCATCCCTAGCCCCGAGCTAGAGGTATATCACGTAAAACTCATATTTAAGCTTGTTTAAAGTGGTTAAAAGGAATTTTATCGGTGAAATATCGTTAACATGCGTTTTGGAACTTTAAAGTCTACTAAATTCACAAAAATGGAGGTTAATAGCACATGTCTTGTGTAAAAGTCGTAGGACTTGAAATTTGTGTTTATCTAGACCCGATCTATGATGTGGTAGCTCAAATCTTCGTTTAACCCGACTTTGTAAAATCACGTATCATCACATAAGCTCGTTTTTGAAAGATACAAGGGTTAAAGGTGAAACACTACCACATATAGAGCATGAACTTGTATAAAAGAATTTTAGTTGTGTAAAAGTGATTTAACCGGTAAAATGGTGTTTAAAACTAGCGGATCTACGTATCCGCAAGTGGTATTTTTGAAAGACCACACTTTAAAGAAATCATGTTTTTCTAAAGATGGATCTTACACTAATAAATATGATTTTATAAACCACAAGTGTGTAGACACTTGTGAAATCAAAGAGATCCGACAAAGAAGTAAATTTGTCACTTGTTACTAGAAGTTGTAAAGACGGATTTCTCTAAACACGAGGTTTTTACAAGATTAAAGCTACTTTATATAAAGATCTACATATATAAAGGTGATTTACATTAAAGATGCGGAAAAACTGCAAGTTCATGCGATTATGCAAATTTACATACTTGTCGACGAGTTTGATGTGTCGGAAATTGTTTGATCGAATAAAGAAGATTGTTGAATTGATTTGTTAAAAGAAAATGATACGCTTGAAAGCGTGGCCACCTCCAGTTACAGAGGAAACTCTGGCGAAATTTTCTAAAAACCTAACACTTAGACTTTTTACACAACAAGTGTTAGAACTATCTTTGGACATAATTTCAAAACATAAATTTCGCCAGCACTATATTTTACTAAATATTCAGAGGTGGGATTTTCACAAGGATTAACGTGATAAATATATTTGTCACAACACTGTTTATGATTATTTTGTGAAATACATAAATATTATTTTAGAGTAAAAATAATATTTACAAGCGTTAATGATTCCAAAACTTTACGAACGCTTCCACAAACATATAAGTTACACCGGTAATTACATTACCACAAGATTGATAAAACGTAACTTACGCACATGTATTATATCCCCCATCCTTGGGAAGAAGAATAACTACCAAGTGTATACGGAACATAAACACGAAATAGTTGTCTAACTATTTCCCAAAGACATAAACTGTAAAGCTAAGGCACGGCCGTCCGTCTAATAGAATTAGCACTTGTAGGTCGTTGCACAGCTTACTGTATTGGAGACACTTGGTAGAGACGCGCATTCACTGTGAGTTCATGTCCCCCTTTTCTCTAACTGTTTTCAGTTTACTTAACCGCGGGGGTGAAATACATGTTACATTGTTTACAAGTACTTTATACACGGTATGATTAACGTAAGGAGGTTTTAGATCATGTGAATGGGTAGGCGGAAACTTGAGGCCATTAATCCTCAGGGTAGGACCGAGGGACAGGAGCGGTAGATCTATCTGGGTGTAGCGAGCCCAGCCCCAGGCCCAAACAGAACGGACCTCGGGGTGACTTTGTGCCCAACGCATAAATCCGCTAGGTTTGAGTCTTCCTACTTGCATATCACAACATGCTAATGGCTTTGCAAACCATTGGTGATCACAAGTCCTCTTACACTGCTACATACCAGGAAACTTTTATACTTACAAGTGTTTTACTTACTCACTTACACATGAACTCGCTCAACATTATTGTTGATTTTTCAACTCACATGTATTTCAGGAAGTTAACGAGATCTGGCACGGTATGGAACGTTTTCCGCTGCACTTGTCATGGAGTCATCCGGGTTTAGGGGATGTGTCTCTTTCCTGGACAAGACACAGTCCTTAAACCACGTTTATGTTATGTTTTAATTTGTAAGGTTGTTGAACAAGGTTATGGTTGTTGGTTAAAACAATGGTACTGTAATTTGATTTTTAAAAAAACTTAATGGATGACTTGCATGGTTATGAAACTCATATAGCTTGTTATGATTAAGCTATGGTATTAAGAAGTCACACCAAAGTTAACCACGCTTCCGCAAAGCCAGGGTGTGACAGCTTGGTATCAGAGCTCTGATCATAGCGAACTAGGATTCTGTCTCGAGTCTAGACTATGATCACTAGGGCTCTCACGAAAACATTTTTCTGCATACCACTTAAGTACAGATCCACACTTTTTACAAACAAATGTTGAGCACATTTTATTAATTATAAGTTCAGCTTGGAGGGCTGAGGATCGATCTGGAGGATCGAGAGGATTAAGGTAGTTGAGCACATTGGTTTGTTATAGGATCGATCTGGAGGATCGAGGCTTGGTCTAGGTGACCAAGATAGTGGGCTAGCAAGGCTAGGAAGAAAAGGTTCAGCCTGGAGGGCTAAGGATCGATCTGGAGGATCGAGGTTTGGATTAAGTAAAGGATAGAGCAGTCTGGTAGACTGGATGGTATTGGCTAGTAAGACTAGGAGGATTATGTGATGCCTTACTTGATGACTTATGTGATTACTTGATTTATGATTGACTATTTGTGCATATTTGTGTATATGTTACAGATACATGGATTCGGCAGACTCAGGTGGTTCAGGCACCACCGGCCCCAGGCCTATTGTATCAGATGACCTGGAGTCATCAGAGCATGAGGTTTTTACGTCAGATTTCACCAGCACGGATGATGATGACTTTCAGCCATTCGCCTTACCCGACGGCGTTGATGAGCTCCCAGTTGGTCTTCCAGCCGGGGATCTACCACTCGTTGTGATCCCTGCTCCAGTACCCCTTGCAGCATACCCTGTTTTACCCATCGACGACGAGGAGGACGACGTCGATATGTTTGAGGAGGAGCCTTTGGAGGATGCTCAGGGCGAGGCCCTACCTGCTGTTGCTCCCTTACTGATCGCAGATGCTCCTGCTGCGGAGTCACCTGCACATTCCCCAGTCGCGGACTCCTTTGAGTCTGTGGCTTCTGCACCCACACATGCTCATAGTGCGCAGCACTTCTCCCATGGGTCCGATTCTGACCAGGCTTTTTCTGTTGCTTCCGTACCTGGACTTGTTTTTGACCATGACGACGAGGAGGATTCAGATCCTATGTTTCCACCAGGATTTGAGCCTGACCGTGATTTAGAGTTTGTCCCGATGGACGAGTTGATGGAGGATCCAGCAGATCCTATTGACCCTTTTGATCCGATTGATCCCGATTTTGATTTTGACATGGAGTTTGATGATCTTGAGCCTGCCATTGCTCCTGAGCAGGCAGCTGCCCTTGACCCTTTACCAGAGCATGACCCTGTGCATGCTGATGTACCTTTTGAGCCCATTGCTGATGATCACCACATAGATGTTCCTGTTGATCCCATTGGTCCTTTACCCGTTATTGCTGTACCAGTTGACCCTCCTTTCGAGCACTTGGCACCCGTTCACCCTGTTGTTGCTCCCATATTTGATCCCGTTCCCCTAGAGCCCGGACATGCACCGTTCGCGGCACATATGGATCCACCGGATGAGTCTGCACAGCATGGCTGGATACCGGCAGACGAGGACGTTCCCCCATTCCCTCCACAGATTCCTGTTGCACCACATATTGACTTTTCATTTCAGGTACCTATGTTTATACCTCCAGCAGGGCCTGGAGAGGGCTCTTCAGCACACCCTGATGGGCATGTACCGATGCCCATGCCTTTCATGCCTCAGATTCCTTTTGTTCCACCTACTACAGCTCCTTTTGGTGAGGCACCCTTTGACCCCACACGTGAGCCACTGCTGTGGTCACCATTTTCCCCCATGCCACCCACTGATCCATACCACAGGTTCCACGTGGGACATACCATTGAGGATGTATTGATGTCCTTTGTACACCAGCATGAGTCGCATGAGCAGCGACTACAGGAGTTGGAGAGAGCCCGTCTGCAGCCATGTCAGTGCCATGGCCGGGTACCCTCTCCGTTGCACCCATCACGACCTTTACCCCCTGACTATGCTGCTCGTCTTACTACCTTGGAGCAGCAGATTGCTTCCATTATTCGCACACAGCAGGCGATGGAGGCGGACTGGTTACAGTTGCGCCGTTTGTTTTATACCCATTTTCCCCCTCCTCCACCACCCTCTGCTTAGAGCTCATCGGTGCCACATGGGTAGGCGAAGTGAGAAGGCGGCGATTGCTTTTTGACTGCACAGCTTTTTGGGAGACTACGTTATGACTTGACTTTTGTTATGTACTTGATGTTGTATTGATACTGACGTAGCTTTTGACAGGGGTTATGTAGCCCCTAGTGATTGATGATTGTATGTATACACTTACGATGTGGTCTCATTTATATGGCAATCGCAGTTTTCTCACCATATTTGGATTCGCTTGATTACTTGTTTATATTTTATGACATGGAATGTTGTGTGATTGATGATTGTGATGTGTGATAACATGAGATGTTATGTGATTATACTATTACTACCGTTATATACGTACACTATACTAAGAACTAATTTACGTATTATAACAACGGAGCCTTACTATGGCCTAACCAACCTAAACCATCTTTTAGAAGATGCCGCCAAGACGCGAACCAAACATGCCAACAAACGAGGCAGAACTCCAGCAGATTATTGCTGCTGCCATAGCACAGTACGCAGCATCTCAGCCAGGAGCAAGCGGAAGTGTTAACCAAGGCAATAACAATCCACCACACGGTAATACCACGCCATTCGAACCTACCATGTCTTAGCTGGACATCTTTAGCAATGATGCTAATGCCAAACACATGTTTTAACATACGTGCAGGATGCACCTACAAGCAGTTCTTAGACTGCAAACCAGTTAACTTCAATGGCACAGGAGGTGCAGTTGCCTTTACCCGCTGGGCTGAGAAAAACCGATTATGTGTTACGCATGAGCAAGTGTGCCGAGGATCAGCAAGTCACATACATTTCAGGGCTGTTTCTAGACGGAGCCCTATCTTGGTGGAACTTACAAGTCCAAACACTAGGCGAAGCTGCCGCCTACGCCCTGACTTGGGCCGAGTTGAAAGAACTGATGCGCAAAAAGTACTGTTCACGCGCAGAAATTCAAAGGTTGGAGACTGAATTTTGGCACTTAAAGATGGATGGTCCGAAAGTAGCAGAGTACGTTCAGAGGTTTCATGACCTATCTCAAGTGGTTCCTTACATGGTTACGCCTGAATACAAGCGAATCGAGCGCTTCATTTGGGGTTTGGCTCCCCAAATAATAAGCATGGTAACCTCCTCCAAACCAGCGACTATCACTGAAGCCATCGATTTGAGCGTGGCTCTCACCGAGGAGGCGATTCGTTTAAACAAGTTTGATGAAGTCAAGGCAAAGAAGACAGAGACTCACGTTGAGTCCTCAGGGGTTAACAAAAGAAAGTTTTCGAACTTCAAACAAAGTGTTAGCGAGGATGGCAAGAGAGGAGCACCAAGCACGCCAGCTCAGGGTGCAGCTGGCAGTGGAAGGAGAGGAAAGGGATATATGGGCACTCAGCCCAAGTGCAACGCCTGCCAGCGTCACCATTCTGGCCGATGTGGTTTGAGAGTATGTGATTCGTGTGGAAAACCTGGCCACTTGAAGGATTCTTGTTGGGCCACTGTCGGTCGAGGAGGCCAGGGAGGATATGGAAATAGGAATGATAACCGTGGTGGCAATGGAAACCGCCTACCAGGAAAATTTGGAGGAAACAGAAACCGAGGCAACAATGCAAACCAGGCTGGCAATGCCAACCAGATCAACACCCCAGCTGGAAACGGGGATGGAAACGGGCAGAGGCTCGGATGTTATAACTGCGGGGAAATCGGGCATTTTAAGAAGAATTGCCCAACACTGAATCAAGCCCGCGGTAGAGTGTTTCAACTAGAAGCCAGAGAAGCACGCCAAGATCCAAATGTTGTCACGGGTACATTCCCTATCAATCAACGCTATGCATCTGTTCTATTTGATACTGGTGCCGATTATAGCTTCGTATCATTAGAATTTAAGAATATGCTTGGGCTAGCCGCTAATAAGTTAGACATTCCCTACGCAATCGAATTGGCTAATGGCAAGTTGGTAGAAGCCAATGATGTAATCAGAGGTTGTGTGATAGAATTGGGAGAACGCGAGTTTACTCTGGATCTACTACCAGTCCAACTGGGAAGCTTCGACGTGGTGGTAGGAATGGATTGGTTATCCAGAAACAAGGCTGAGATAGTATGTCACGAGAAAGTTGTTCGCATCCCAACCGATGATGGTGAGACGATTGTGGTTCACGGAGAGAAGCGTGACACACCGCTAAGATTTATCAGCTGCTTGAAAGCAAGGAAGTGTTTACAGAAAGGATGTGTTGCTTTTCTGGCACACATCGTAGACAAGAAGACTGCTGAGCCAACGACCGAGGACATCCCTGTCGTAAGGGAATATCCAGAAGTCTTCCCAGAAGACTTACCCGGACTGCCACCTCAGAGGCAAGTGGAATTTCACATTGACTTAGTTCCAGGCGCCGCGCCTGTGGCTAAGGCACCATACAGACTTGCGCCGTCTGAGATGCAGGAATTGTCGACGCAACTTCAAGAGTTGTTAGACAAGGGTTTTATCCGACCAAGCTTCTCGCCTTGGGGAGCTCCGGTCTTGTTTGTCAAGAAGAAAGACGGAAGTTTCCGCATGTGTATTGACTACAGAGAATTGAACAAGCTGACGATTAAGAACAGGTATCCTCTGCCAAGAATCGACGATCTATTCGATCAACTTCAAGGTTCAAGCTGTTACTCAAAGATCGATCTTCGATCTGGGTACCATCAACTAAGGATACAGGAGGAAAGTATCCCGAAAACAGCCTTCCGAACTCGTTATGGACACTACGAGTTCCTCGTTATGCCATTTGGTCTGACAAACGCGCCTGCGGTATTCATGGATCTAATGAATAGGGTTTGCAAGCCATACTTAGACAAGTTCGTGATTGTATTCATCGATGACATCCTGATTTACTCAAAGACGAAGGCTGAACACGAACAACATCTTAGAACCATACTAGAGCTACTAAAGAAGGAACTGCTGTACGCCAAATTCTCCAAGTGCGAGTTTTGGCTACGCGAAGTCCAGTTTCTTGGACACGTGGTGAATGGAGATGGAATTCATGTTGATCCCACAAAGATCGAGGCGATCAAGAATTGGGAAACGCCTACAACGCCAACCGAGATTCGACAATTCTTGGGCTTGGCTGGCTACTATCGAAGGTTCATCGAGGATTTTTCGAAAATCGCTCAACCATTGACGCTCCTGACCCAGAAGGATAAGATGTTTGATTGGGG